>JAQGBU010000472.1:0-27167 GCA_034698605.1 Isotoma decorata
AGCTACTGGAGAATCAGCATATTGAGTCGAAATTTTGTATAAACATTTTTTTGCGCTTACATAAGCGACTGGGGCAGACAGGTTGGTGATCTAAAGGTGGAAGCCTTAAACATTAATTTGCTCGCGTCAGCGAGCAAAATTTTTTTTGAAAATTTTAGGTTAGGTTACATGTATAGTTAATATATAACCGAGCAAGTGTAGATTTAGATTTTTAAATTCAGCTTTAGCTGAATTTTTAAAATCTAAATGACCCAATGTACCTAGTACGGTGCATATGCACTGTACTGTAATTGCAGGCAGCTTCTGCATCCGTTATATTAATATGTGGCGACTGCAGTCATCGTCTGCCTCGGTTATGTTAATATGTGGTGGCCGCAGGCACCGTCTGCCTCGGTTATGTTAATATGTGGTGGCCGCAGGCACCGTCTGCCTCGGTTATGTTAACTATACATGTAACCTAACCTAAAATTTTCAAAAAAAATTTTGGGAATAGCCATTTGGGGGTAAATGTTGACTCGGCGGATTTGAAAATGTGTGTTGCAAGTTAATTGGTCCATTAGTTAATTAGTAATTAATTAATTAGGTTAACGTTAAAAAGGGTAAAAAAATGAATGAATATCTGATCCAAGTAGATCAAAAAATAGAGCAAAAAATTAGAATTCGGATGAGATGGGGTCAATGAGCGTTTATATTACGCTGAAGCGTAATATAAACGCTCAAAGTAACAATTGAGAAGTAGGACCAAATTGTGTAGGAGGCAGGTGGATGTAGGAACAGTACTTAATACTATGGAAAGTAAGAGACTCCAATTTTGTAGGAACACAAATGTTCCTACTTGTTCCTACGTTGCTATATATTACTCTATTATGCACAGGGGTGACACCCTGAATCTATACATAAAACGCTTCAACTTTAAAAGCGTTCTGAATATACTTTCAGGGCTGACACCCTGAACTTATACATAAAACGCTTCTATTTAAAAGCGTTTTGAATATAGATTCAGGGCTGGCGCCCTGAACTTATACATAAAACGCTTTTATTTAAAGCGTTCTGAATATAGATTCAGGGCTGACGCCCTGAACTTATATATAAAACGCTTCTATTTAAAGGCGTTTTGAATATGGATTCAAGGCTGACGCCCTGAACTTATATATAAAACGCTTCTATTTAAAGGCGTTTTGAATATGGATTCAGGGCTGACGCCCTGAACTTATATATAAAACGCTTCTATTTTAAAGCGTTCTGAATATAGATTCAGGGCTGACGCCCTGAACCAATACGATACAAATACCCTGTTTCGTTTAAAATAAATTTAGATGATGTATGGTGTAATTCCTCTTCCTTCAGTTGTATTACAGTTAATTACGGTGATAATGCATCACATTTTTATGTTACATGTATGCTATTATTCGAATCCATTTGATGTTCATTTTTTCACTTACTGTTCCATGAGTCCTTATTGTTTTTGATGTTGAGTATTAACAAAACACTGAAAAATCAATTAAACTCAACTAAAAATATTGCTTTGTAATTCAGCTAACGTATTCCATGTCTGTCTGTTTTTGTTGTTGTTTCCATTTATAATCGTTTGTAATTTTATTATCTATCGAAACTGTTCGTTTTTTAATTATCTGATTTATAATACAAAGTCAGTTTAATTTATTAAATAACTGTCAACTCTCCGTTTGGGAATCTACTATTTGTTTCTACTGCGTTGCATCGTATCCGTAATGCAAAAGCCGAAAGTGTCAGCTAAAGAGTAAGAGTAGTTTGTGTGTAAAGTAGTTGGATGTATGAACCATCATAAATATGATGATTGTCAATAATCTAATTTCTTATAAATGCATATATTCCTACTTTTTGTGGTAATTCTTCTTACATTGCTCTATTAGAGTCAGATTCGAATTCAAAACACTTTTATATGAATCATATTTGAAACGCTTCTATATTACAAGCGTTGTAAATAGAGACTCATCGCTAACGCTTTGAATCTACACATAACGCTTTTATTTTATAAATGTTTTAAGTCGCATTCAGATAATAAATAACTCTTTGTGTTTTGTGAAACAAAGTTAACTTCAATCGCACATTTAAGTCAATTCAATGTCTTTATTAATGTTTATGCTTGATTAAATATTATATTATACTATGTACATTCGGAATAGGTCAAATGCGGTTCCAGATGAAGGACAAAGAGTAGCATGTCATGTTTCTGTCAACAACATTTTGGGATGAAACGTATGAACCGACCCCTTAGATACCTTGTCGCGGACACTACTCATGATATTCAGCAATCAATCTTATAATAACCATTAATAATTTGATTTTATTTTTTGATGTTCAATTGGATAAAATAGAAAGCCTTATATGGAAGCTATTATACTGGAAACCCTTCGGTACTCTGCTATGGTTCCGCTTGGAATTTTTCACAAAGCATTGGCTGACACGCAGTTCCACGGGTATTTCATTCCGAAGAATACATGGGTTGTTGGAAACCTTTATGCAGTCCATCATGACCCTGAAATATGGGGAGATCCGGAAAATTTCAGACCTGAAAGGTTTCTTTCACTTAATGGTGATGACATTGTTCGTCACGAAGCTCTTATTCCATTTTCTTATGGGAAGCGTACATGCCTGGGAGAGGCATTGGCGAAGGATGAACTATTTTTATTTATAACTAGTATTTTTCAAGAATTCTCAGTGTCAACTGATCCTTCCTCTCCAAAACCAACGATTGATCAAATAGCAACACCTATAGTATATTTTCCGACACCCCATAATTTGGTAATGAATGTCAGGTGTAAAAAGGATGTTGATTAATGGGTTTGATGAAATAATGGATAAATGATTAATTATCATTATCTTGATTTTAGTTTTAAGTGTGTGATTTAAATTTTATTGATGACCCTATTTCACAATTTTTTTGAATAAAATGGTTAAAAACGTAAGTTCAAGAGTTCGGCACTTATGCCTGTGGTCCACGCATTTGAAACTTGTATTTTAAAATCATGTAATACGTACGTATTGCGGTATAAAAGGAGCATCTCAAAACGCCTAGTTTTTCCAATGCATTATTAAAGCAGTAATTCTTAGATTAATTAAGTTAAAGTTCAAAGAAATTTCAAAAATGACAAAGTACATTAGACTAATCATCTTACTAGTTTCAGCAGCGCATCCAATATTCTCATCTACGTTTCTGACTACTGGGGGTTCAAACTTCTACTACGGTGACCAGAACGTATTTCTTTCAGGGGTGAATTTTGCCTGGAAAAATTACGGCTATGACTTTGAATAGGGTCAATATTTTGCTAATAATGAAGCAGCTGTATTCAAGAACTGGATATACCAAATTAACTACAACGGAGGCAACACCGCTCGTAAACATGTTTAGAAAATTCCTTTCAGAATTTAAATGTCTTAGTGGTTACTTTTAATTCGATTATGATTGTGAGCTATTTTTTAAATTAAAATTTTAGGTATTTGGGTTCATGTTGAAGGTCAAATTTCCCCAGCATTTGATTCAAATGGCTATGTGAACTGGTACCGACTCAGGTAATACTTTAATCGGTGACGTATCCGATCTATTGGATTATGCTGCCAGCAAAGACGTATTCATTATACTTGTATTATGAAACGGGGCCCTTCAGAATAACGTTAATGTTCGCAACCTTTTCTGCGTTGAAAGCAAGCTTAATTCTTACATCAACAACGCTCTGACTGTAAGTGACTTGTTGTCCCTGTCAATAAGTAATTTCGACGTGACGAAGGCTAAAAAATAAAATTATTTTCTCTTATCTTTGAATAAACGACAACCTCGACTTTTGATGAGTTAGTCACGATAAAATTCGCCAATAAGCCTTAAAGGACAATTTATTGGGATTTTTACTCCTAAATGCTAACATTTAATGACTAAATAGATTAATGTGAGTTGACTCGCTGTTCATGATTAACTATGATGCAATACTATCGCTTATTTTTGTCCTGCACTTACGCAGTATGATTTTTGCTCAATCCGTAATATTTTCCTACCTTTAATTTCCTTGAACTAACAAACCATAACATTATAACATTGTAGTTTGTAATAAATCAAAACCAACGGGAACTTAATAAAGTCTTCCATAATTTGACTAGACATGCGATCATTCGTTGAAAGAAGAAAAAAAAATTAATTACTATACCATAATCAGTAAATTTCTTTCTCCTTTCATCTATTTCTATCCTCACTAGTGCATTCTCATCTACTTATATGCAATCATTCGTTAATTGTTATGGATTTGACTTAATCTCTATTTAAAACTGGTTTTATTTTCCACAATTTTGCAGCTTACAATCAAAGTTTAGGCAATCAAAAAGACTAAAAAATTCCCAGTAACTACATAAGAGAATGATGAGTGTTACAGATTACTACTATATTATTATTCCATGATATTTGCCCTTCATCAAAATGCACAATGCCTCAAAAGATCAGTCCGAGAATCGAGGCAATAATGTATAGTGCACTGAAGTCTCATCATCGTAGTATAAAACAAATCATACTAAAATGATTGGAAGTGCATTGATTTTGATTGTCATCGTTTTGACTTTAGGAGCATATTTAGCCAACAGAAACCCAAAAAATTATCCAAAAGGTTGGTCACCATTATTTGATTACCTCAAATTAGACAAAATACTTTTAATTTTTTTTCAACTTAGGACCATTCCGCTTCCCCTTTGTTGGGAATCTACCCCAGCTACTTTTCTTTAACACAAAAAATACTACACAGGCAAGGTACAAGTTTTTTCATGACTATGTAAAGAAGTATGGAAAAGTATTTTCAATTCAGTTTGCATCCTATCCGTAAGTTTTAAATTTGGAAAATAAACAAATTAATTAAATTGATATTTGAAAAACAGAGATAGTATAACGCGTAGAATATTTGTTAATGTAGAGCTGTGATCATAAATGATCACAAATTAATAAACCATGGAATAATGTATTATTATGTGGGCGTCAAAAAATGATCATACACGTGTATGTATGTACGTGTGTGTCCGTGTATCAGATTAACTTATACTTAGGCTTGGATAAGATTGACTATGTTTCCCAACAATTTGGAGTATTATTTGGAAGCTTCAGTGAATCTGCAAATTAAGTGAAAATTTTAAATCTGTAGGGCTCTTATTTTTTTCGAATTTCATATGTATACATCTTCGTAGTTCATGTGTAACAATTTCATATGTAATATATCTCTTTGTAGTCATACAAAGGTTCAATTAAATAAAAATGGCATCCACTTGTACATCTATCTTAAATAGTTAATAAATATTAAAGTCATTTTTTATCAGTTTATTTATTATCCTTTCATCTTCTTTTGTTTTGTGTATCCATTTTTTCCATATTTCGGATGGATTCTATTTCCCCATATACTCGATTAATTAATTTTATAATTGAATGATCGTTTCTTGTAACTATCTTGTCATCTGTCTCTCTTGACACTTTACATATGAAATAAGAATTGGGTTCATTCAGATACTTTGTTGTTTGTGCTATTTTATTTCTGACATAGATCATTATTCTCATACGTTGCTTACTAACAATTCATTTGTTTGAGTTTATGTTTTAATTGGATTCTTTTAATGAATGCCATGTTTGACTCATATGGAATACTTGTATATTTTTAATATCTTATTTTTAATCTCTGTATTTCTCCTTAGTTAATAACTTTTCTCATATTATTCTAAAACAAGGGGCTTGTTTGAAATTTTATTTGTGTTTTTAAATAGTTATTTAATGTTCATACACCTTATTTTACTTTGCCTTAATATTTTGGACCGAACGGACGAATATTTATATGCGTCTCAATGTTATAAAATTGTTTGTAAAACTCATCAAATGCTCAGTAGGGATTAAAAACTCATCCTATTTTAAACGTGGAAATTCATTTTCTCCTCTTAATCACCCCTTTTCCATTCATTATATTATTATTTATTCATTTTATTTCATGTACAATCCCTGTCTCATCTATCTCAACCCTAATTAGTCATGATTTCGACATGGATTTATATAAAGTCTTAAGATATGCCCCACTTGTGTCCATGAAGTGCTTTGTACACGTGAAACAAGTCATTCTCGTATCGTGTTTTAACGTTACTGTATAAATTGTTATTTTTTTTAAATTGAGGGGGCTGCGCCCCCTAACCCCCCGCCTTTTGTAGAACCGATTAATTTATTTTTGATACCTACATGTATCAAAATGTCCGAATGCAGGCATGTAGGCCTGTATGATGACGGAATAGTGTTCTATATATTAAGCGTTTAGAGTAAGAGTCAAGGCCGGGGCCTGAATCAACTTATAAACGCTTCTCAGTTATAATCCTTTACATTTAGAGTCACAATAAAGGCGTTCAACCGACTTCTAAAACGCTAGTGAATTATAAGAGATTTTGAGATAGAAAGACCCTTGTATTCTCAATATGAATTTGTCCTCTTATGAATTAGAACAGTGAAAATAATGAAAAGATCGATAAGTATGAGAATCCAATTTCTTCACAATCTATTCCATTCATATGTAATGTTATTGTGCTGCATATCCTTTTTACTTTTTCGTAATCGCCTTTTATTTGCTCATCTGTTTACAAAAGTGTGTTTGTTTATTAGTGACTGTTGCTCCATTCTTTTCAACCTGGTTCTTCCAATCTAACAAATTTAGTAAATATATTTTTTCCTTGTACTAAATGAAAATGGTGTTGTGGTTTACTTGAGCCCATGATAAATGAACATGGATTTAGTAATTACCTTTTAGTAATAAATCTTTCAGTTGATGTCAGTTGATGTGAATTTATATTGAAGGATCAATTTTCGTTTAGATTACATCTCATTCATTATAAAAATCTATTCAAATTACATTTTTATCCATAATTTCTAAATTAAACTTTTAAAAAAAACATTTCATTTTATCCTTCCGGGGATAGAATGAGCCTCAGAGGTCGTAAAGCTGCAAACCTAAAGTTAATTGGGCAATTAGTTAATTAGTTATTAATTATTTGATTAACATTAGAAAGTTAAAAAATTGAATGAACATCTTATCCAAGTATAGCAAAAAATTCGAATTTGCATGAGATGGGTTACTGAGCGTTTATATTACGTTGAAGCGAAATATAAACGCTTAAAGTTTTATTTAACAAAGTAGGCATAACTGGTATAGGAGGCAGGTGGATGTAGGAACAATACTTAATACTGTAAAGGCAGGAGAATCCAACTTTGTAGGAACAGATATTCCTGCATTTATAAATAAATCTTCCTCCGTCGCTTTACATTAATTTAATAGGTTCAAGGATGACATCCTGAACCTATAATAATTTTATAGTTTAACGGGACGATGTACTTGTATAACTTTTAAAATACAATTAAAAGCCTTTTATTGTGATTTTGGATTTTAAACTACTTCTATATACTCTAAACTATGTTTGTAGTCTGTATTTGGTTAAATTCAAATAAATTCCTGTTTTATTGCGTTAATTTTTCTCAAATATCTGAATCTATCAACTTTGCCCTTATCCACCAACAAGCTAGTCTTTCGGATGCAATTCCTTCTTAAGTGACTCTAGGTGCAATACTCAAACTGTTACGATTCAGTATTCAGATAGTGTCATTATATTCCAAAAATGAATGTTTCTTTATGTTTTTCATTTGTGTGTCTAAAATTTGATAAATAATTATCATGGAAAATATAAAATTTATGGTTCCTTTATTATGTACCAAATTAATACAACTGAATGTTATGAAATCCGTAGTCAAATGTATAGGCTTGAATTTGTTTCTAGACAAACATATAAATCAATTTAAAAGGAATCTTTAATATTCTTAGTTGGTTAAACAATTATCTAGATTGGCTAGTTAAATTTATTATTTTCTAGTAATCTAATATCAGAGACCAGATCAATTTAGTTTGTTCTTTCCGCTATCATCGAACGAGAATTTGTAATGTAAACTATCGCATTATGAGTTCCTAATTAGAAAAGCAATTAACGAAAATGTATTTGATCTTCTCTATCATGTTTCCTCAAATTCCTGAGAGAAATTAATCAACAGATTGTTACTTTTTTTAAACTATTGTTATTTTCAATTCCATCAGTTTATGCTGTTTGGGGTAAACATTTGGGCTGTCCTTCTACATTTACATAAACCACTTACAATGCTTTCAATAGTACTCATTTTGTTATGATAATTTAAAAAAAAATTATCCTGCCGGTTACATGATTTAGTTTGTACAATTAAAGCTTCTCTAAATGTCCTTCCTATAATTACTAATTATAATCCCATATTATTCCCATTGTTTCATCATTTAAAAACTTTTTTCATATTATTATCATAACAAAATGTATATTCTCATTCTTAATTTTATATGTGATTTTTAAATAATTATTTAGTGTATAAATACTTTATTTGACTTTGCCTTAATATTTGGGACCGAATGGGCAAATATTTATATGCGTCTCAATGTTATAAATTTGTTTGGTAAACTCATCAAATGCTCAATTCGGATAAAAAAAGGAATTCTATTTTAAACGTGATAATCCATTTTTTCCTCTTACTCATCCCCTTTTCTTTCGTTCATGAGAGCGAGTAGTAAGGTCATTATTTCTGAAATCTTCATTTACAAACACAATGTTAATCATTGTAGGACGTCTATAATTCTTTATTTATATTATTTCAGGTACAATCCCTGTTCAACCTATCAATCCTATTCGATCATTGTTTCGACAAATTATTACGCAGAGCTTAAAAAAATGTTCCTTTCATGTCTATGTAAGTGTATTATAAACGTGTTGACCCTTTTTCGTATTATGTTTTACCCTTATCATATAAATTATTGAATTTTTTAAATTCAAGGGGGCTGCGCCCCCTAACCCCCCTCGTATATATAACCGACTAATTATTTTTTGATATACACATATCTACATCCGACTGTATGTATTTAGGCCACTAGGATGACATAATTATTTTCCATATTAAAGCCTTTAAAATTATAGTCAGTGTAATAGCCATGGACCTCAACATGTTTTCAAAAGATACAACCTGGACTGACGCCCTTATCCTACCTCTAAAGACGCTTATCCTTTCAATAATGATTTCTCTTTTATGAACTTAACTGATTAAGCCAACGAACTATATTATTAGAAAGTGTGTGTTTCTGCTTTTTTACGCTCAATAGTTGATGGTCAATGAAACTTCATGACGATGAACTTTCATATCTTAAATGTTGAACAAATAACTTTTTTCCATACTGTATGATAAAATGGCATTGTAATTGACTTAAGCATTTGCATATTCCTTTTTTTCTTTTGTATACTTTTGGAGTATCGCCTATTACATTTATCATCATATTTTTTGTTCAACAAATATCCATGTTGGCAAGAACTGACTTTGAAAGATAGATCTGGGTTGAAATTACATCTTATTCATTAAAAATTTAAGTCCATTTGTCATATATTTTTTAATAGGTTAGATTTCTTCAAGATGAACAATCATTGTTTCACTCCCGATCCTGTTTTGTTAATGAATTTGTGTGATCAGTATTCATTATTTAACTTACACATTCGATTTTACATGTAATCATTACATTCTCTGATAGAGTGAGATTCGATTAAAATCTTTATGTTTCAATAATAGCAAAACTTCTAGACTCAATTACGTCAACGTACGTTCTTGATTATATCGTTTACTTTATTATGTTGTTTTTAGTAGAGGGTCTGCTACTGCTCATTGGCAATAATAACACTCGAATGAACCTATTCATATCTCCAATCTAGTGTATTTGTGCTATTCTAATATATTTATTATTAATTACATCTGACTAAGTGAAAACTAGATATTAAGTCATGTACTTTTGTTTGTCTTTTATATTATACTATTTTAAATATAGGGCCAGTTGTTACACCTTCATCCTAACTATAGACGCTTATAAATTATTTCTTTCTCTTTACAACGTTACTAAATTATAATCATTCTAAATATAGGATCAGTGTTTATACCCTGAACCTAATTCTAAACCGCTCACATTTCATACTCCGTACTAATTAATTTAATTGTGTCTTTTTCTGTATTTATATGGTCATTCATAAAAATTACACAATCCACGTTTATCTTGTTTTGTTCGCTGTCATATTTCATGTTCAATTAGGAAAATATTTGTATTAAAATAATGTTTTTCTTCTACAAATTTCTTAAAATAATATATCTAAAATATATTGAGAACATGACAGCCCCAGTCGGTTTTCGAATTAGGAGTAGAAATTGTTAATTTTCGATGTGTTAAAATTTTCGCCTCCACTCGGTTCTTATTGATTTTGCTATTTAGTGGTCCCTTGTGTACCTTTTATGCGTCGGTTAAACTTCGAGATTCATTCGTGTGTGTATTGAATTGTTATTTTTTTCTCAATAAATATATAACCATGCCAACAGAATTGTTAATCTGTCTAGAACTTACTTTCATTTTATAGACTCAATTTTTTATTGAATTAAACGGCCTTCACAATGGCTCC
Source organism: Isotoma decorata (assembly GCA_034698605.1). Classification (NCBI taxonomy): domain Eukaryota; kingdom Metazoa; phylum Arthropoda; class Collembola; order Entomobryomorpha; family Isotomidae; genus Isotoma; species Isotoma decorata. The sequence continues at coordinate 10,525 of JAQGBU010000472.1, forward strand.
TTATTAAAGATTCGTTCATACTAGTATCATTTACCTTGACCTATGCATACTTTGTCTTAGGATATTATCTAATTATTTTAAACCGTTATAGAATATCCGTTTTCGGATATTAAGGGGGCTATGCCCCCTTATCCCCTTTTTATTTTGTAAAATAAGCCTCTCTTATTCATTTCACTTCACTATGTTGGGATTCATATTTTTATTTCATATAATTTTTTATCGCAAGTCTTTACTAAAAACTGTAATGTTTTGATATTCTCTATTTATAGAGCAGGCTGGGATCCATCTTCGGACATGATAACTAAAATTATTTTGTTGTCTCTTATAAAATGATGTTCAATTTAGTTTCAATTTGAATCAAATTCATTTACATATTCTTTTTTCACAAGAAAATGAATTTAGACAGACTACCAACTATGGACTACACTGCACAATGGTATACATATACATTCTATTTGAATATATATGGATGATCATTTGTCCGAGCTCACATAATTCAAAAAACTCTTATTTTATATCAAGTGCTATCTGATAAGTCCATTCTTCCAAAGAGTAGCTGCGAGTACCATGTCTAAAATCTGAACAAGATGTTGATCTTGTTCAGATTCCAGTCATTGCTCGGACGCTGACTCTTCTTTACAGGGGGACGAAATACAAGAGTCTCCAATGACTTGATGTTTTTAGCACGTGTCCTTTTTTTAAGTAGTACAATTTCATGTACTCTATTTATCTCATTTGTCAACCTTAATTAGTCATAGTTTCCATAGAAAATTACGCATAGTCTAAAAATCTGCATCTCCTATGATTATGTAAATGTTATGTAATCATGAGACGGTTTTTTATATTTTGTTTTATCGTTGGTACATAACTAGTTGGAATTTTTTAAATTAAGGGGGCTACGCCCCCTAACCCCCTTCTTATGTAGAACCTATTAATTCATTTTTCATATTTACATATCTCCATTCGAAAGTCTGATGTTATTTGATCCAAGACTATATATCTTTATTTTCATTAACGCTAATACATTATAATTGTTTAATTGTATTTTGTAAATTGGTTGAATTGTATAATTTCATCTCATGCTATCTTAAACATTCGGATGGAATTACTTGTGGAAAAATAATCATGCGTTTAAGTTTTAGAGTAATTGTAGTTCAATACAATTTTTTTATTGTTTTCTATATTCAAGAAAAGGAAAACATGCATCTTCAAAAGACATCAATTAATTTTATTTCATGAACTGCTAGAAAATGGTGTTAAATTATGATGTGTATACTAAAAATGAAAACATAACTAAATATAAAAATAATGTTAATGCAAAACCCTTTATTGATTAAATTAGGTTAATATACTCCTATTTTCCAAGAACAGGCTTGATCTTTGATTGTTAATATAAAATGTTTTGTTTGGATATAGGAAATAAGTGCAAAGACAGATGGTCAATGACTTCTAACTTCATGTCAAATCGTATGCTGTTCCAACATGCGTTCATGTAAATGCGTATTCGGGTGTCTTACATGAATTATGCATCTAGTAATTTCCTTTTCTTCTAAACACAACACATATATACAACAAATCACTGCAATGTACGGCTGTTAGTTCTAGAAACTTGTATATTGTGATTGATTAACTCCTAAACATATTTTTTGTAATTATATTCTACACTATATTCATAATTATAGAGGGTTCTATTTCAATTTCTAAAGTTGACCACATTTTTATGCATGTGTCGCAGTCCATGCATATAAAGAGCGTATGTCAAGAGAATTTCTACTAATGTTAATTTATAATCTCATGACTCTGGTTAATAATATGTGACTTGATATATATCATGCATTATTACGTTGATTATTATACTCTTAGTTTGTAACCACAAATTATAGGAAGTAACTCAGTAAAAAACTTGTATATGGTCAGAATTTATTCTTTCCCTATCAATCTAGTCTTTTCATTTTAGTGGATATTTTTTTGTTCTTTAAAACGCATTTCATAGTTAATGTCTATCTCTACCTCATAAGCTTTGGCTATTTAGTTAAATTTTCGTGTTATGCTTGCTGTGCAGGTGGTTGATAGAAATTATTAATACGTTTTATTTAGGTAATCATACATGGGTATATATCTTTACCATGCATCGCTACTTTTAATATCGATTTTTTCTCCATCAATATTTTAAGAATTAAAATCAATGCTGGAGTAATGTACAATGTATAATACTAAACAATAAATTTGTGTATAGCCTTCGACTCTGACGCCTTTCAACCACGTTTCATGGAATTGGTTTATTTAATATGTAATGTAGGTACGAATTCCAGCGTGATGTAAAGTTATTATCCTCTGCGTTAGATATACTGTAGTGTGAGTTAAAACTTCTTCTTTATTTCTTCTTATGTTTTTGACAACTGATTTAGAATCTTTGACATGTTTTTAAACAATTTGTTGTCTATTATTAAAAGCTTATTTTGATTGTATTATTATTTGTTGTGTAGTTTTCTATTACCCAAACTAGATTCCTCCATTTGTCATTATTTTTAGTTTCCCTTTAGTACGAGATATATAATGTATACACTCTAACAAATACAACTGAATAATTGTTCCCAAATAAATAATAAAAGTTTCTAACTTGTAATACTATATCTTTTTATTTGTCTGTATGATGAAAATATTTTATAATTCAGTATATTTAATATTTTATATCATATTATCTATTCATGCCATATGAATTGATATTTATCGTAAATATTCATGTTGTGGTCGACTCTTTCATTTCTTATAATTTTTATATTACTAGTCCATTTAAAAAATTGTAAGTTTAATTGTTCCCTAATTATAGAACAGGGTGTAATCCATCTACGAATCATGACGAATAAAATTAGTCTGTTAACTGATGGAAAACGGTGTTAAATTAAGTTTTATCAATAAGATTTGTTTATATATTCTTTTTTTCAGACGAAAATATATAAAGACATCCTTAAAATGATGAACAACTATCATGTTAGGATAACATGTCATTGTTTAATAATGTCACTTTTATTAATGTGACATCATTAGTGACCTTTCCGCAGCTTTTTGATTTATAATTATTGTGCATAAAACTTTAAATTTCCGTATATATTTCACCAACCTATTAATATTCCTTGACTACATTCTATGTCCTTTTAAACGTAATCAATTATTATCTAAAATTCCTGTATAAAATTTACTTTCTACACCTATCCGTGGTATTTAAAGGGATTAACTAATTCAATTATAATTGTAGATAAGTCGCACATCGCATTATAAATCTGGGTATCTGTGTAAGATATGACCATTACGTTTTTGACTTTTGATTGTATATTTAGAACTTACTTTCATTGTTTTGGGTTTTAGAAACGATAATAAGAGTCCAGTTAAAGTTATGTGTCATCAGATTGGTTTGGGAATGTTGTATTCTACCTGGTCTTAATCATGTTAGTTGAGGAATTCAATGTGGAAGGCCAAAATTGATTGCATTTTATACACCATTTTTTTCAGACCAATTATTAGTAGTTCATTTTAATTGTATCTAAATTCTCACTATTTCATTTTGTCACAGCTATTATTTTTCGTTTCCCACTAATGTTTAGTAATTAGTATAATCTGTGTTCAAACTAGGGTTGGACACCATTTTCTTATAGTGTCGGAAATATGATTATTTGAATAATGTTACAGATTAGTTCATCCAGTAGCAAAACTGCAGCCATATCACAAATAATTGCTTCATCTTAGAATTATGCGCCTGACCCTACGAAGACAATTGAAGTGTTGAATGATTATAGTGCTCAATTTTATCGTTACAATCTTTCTAAAATACTATTACGTTTTGAACCCTCTTTTCCTATACATTTTTATTTATAAATATAACCTAATTTTTTAATTAAAAAACATTTCCCATCATGAAAATATTGGTAGTTCAAGTAAAAAAGAGCAATATGTTAGATTCAGTCGTCCTTTCTAAAATTCGATTCTTAAACTTTTGCATCCAATTGTTTTTCGAGATAAATAGCTGATTTTCTTTTATATAAATTTTTTTTAAATTAATACTCCTATGTGTTGAATTATAAATTCTATTTTCTGGTGTGTCCGATAACATTATATCCCGTGGTCGAATTATATAAAAAACTCATATCAGATGGAGTTTTATTTTCAATCCCTCTTATTCTAAATCTTAATATTCAGACGCTAGTTGGGTAACAGTTCTTTTTTGAAAGATTTATAACTGTATATAATGTTTATTAATTATTGAATGACGATGTAGTTTTTGCCTTTCTCACAATAAATTGTATCCACATGATACTTAACTTTAGTAGAAGAACCCTTCATGTCTCAGGAGAGTTTTATTACTACAGTCCAGTTTATGAAAACAGAGAAGAAGCGTCTACTAAATGTATTAAACAATTTATTTTCATGAACTGGTATGAAACGGTGTTAAATTAACATATATCCATCAAATATTAAAATGAATCTATATGACAAAACTCTAAATTACTCCATTTAGTTAAATATTTCAATATTCACCATAATTGAGCCATCATTTCCTTTAATTAATAATTCAATTCGTTGGTTGGAGACCTATCCACCTAACAAATTTATAAATCAGGGCTGACGCCCTGATTCTACATACAAAACGCTTCTATTTTAAACGCGTTCTGTAAATCGAGTCTATATTGAGGATTTTAGGATTTTTAGAAAAGGAGATTATAACGTGATTAAAGACTAATTTTATAAAATTTGCTTATTTGTTCAACTTATAACCTTATTTGGTGTTCATATCCCTGGTATCAATTTATATATTTTCATGCTACCTCATTTTATATTATATCCTATTTAAATCTATTCCTTTTATCACCTTTGCACAATATCTTTACAGATATTGGTACTTTTTTAGCGGATGTGATATGTTTTATTTGAGGTACACATAATTTTGATATTTATGCTCGTATCCATTCACAGTTGTGAATATTATAATTTTAGATCATCACACCATTATTGTTTCAAAAGTTATTCACTTTGTTTTTAGTATTTACGGGAAATGTTAGCCGAATAATAGGGGACTTTGAAAGGATTTCATTGTTGGAAATGGTTTTGATTCATATTTGTGCCACGAATTATACAAGACAAAAATCTTTTTGTAATGTATATTTCCATGATTCAGACGAATCGATATCTTGCACTGATTTTGTGTGAATAAGACTGTTAAATGTTGTATGACATGTGCCTTTTCTAATACCAACTTTTTCGTTACTTATTAATTGTCTTTATTTTAAAATTTTCAATTACTTAAATTACGACTTGAGATAACTTGATGTCGCGAGGGACTGGCCACTAAATTATTATAAAAATTCGTTCGTAATCATGATAACTTTTGGAGATATACGCTATACATAATTAGCCAAAAATAGCCAAATAGCTACAAACTATTATAATTTCGGTACTGTATTTTTTTGTTAACTAACAAATTCAATCTCATTGAATATCAATTTAGTTGATGTGTAATGTAATTTCTCCTGTTCCTTCAGTTGTGTTACACTTAATTACGATATGGTAAAAAAATTTCGGCAATTACATGTTGCTATTTGAGCTCATTTTAATGTTCAGTTTTTTTACCTTTTTGTCCGTGCGGCTGAATTCTTTATGATGTTGAATGTCAACAATATACTGAAAAATAATGTCTGTTACAAATATAGTACTTTCATGGGGGCATAGTTTATTTTTCAACTAACGTAATCCACATCCGTCTGTTATCGTTGTTGTTGGCATTTATAATTTTGTTTAATATCATTATCTACAATCCCTTTAAATTACGCTGCAGCGTTATGTAAACTTGAAAGTGCCAGCTAAAGAGTATGTGTAATTCAGGTACAAGGCAGTTGGCTGTAGGATCGGTCATAATTATGATGAGTAGCAATGCTCTTATTCCTACTTTTAATAATAATTGTTCCTACGTAATACTACATTGCCTTATTCGAGTCAGGGCCTATGTTATAAGCGTTGTAACTATTGAATCTGTACCTACGCCTGTACCTATATATATATCGTCTCTATAATAGAATCGTTTTAAATATAGAATCAGTTACTACGCCCAGATCTATGTGTTAAACGCTTCTGTTGATATATTAATTACGTTTATTCGTTTGTCTTTAATTATATAATGTGTGTCTTTTTTGTTGCTTTTATCAATGTTAAAATGTCAAGGTTGTATTCTAAATTTTATATTTCATACTCTGCATTTTTATTCATGCTTAGATTTCATACTGTTCTCATTAACTTTAAGTTAATCAAGTGCTTGTGTCAACTTTTTCTAAATAACTGTCTACACTCACTTTGTCTTATACGCCCAGATGTTCATTTTTCATATGCAATTTCTTTTCACCTGGCTCATGAGGTAATTTTCCCATTGTCATTATTTATGATAGCCTGATTTTACAAGAACTAAACATCTCTGGATACTTTTTGTCAATAAATATCTATTCTCTTTTCGTCAGTATTGTACAAAGGAAACTTGTCAAGAAATTAATGATACAATGTTTTTATGAAACAGATAGTGTGTCTTTGGCTTATCTAGAAATCTTCAAGATAAACACAGGAAAATGTAACTTGTGATCTCATGAAATTTTCAGACTTATGTCTATTCTTTTTCTATTATAATCCAATGGGCAACTAAATTAAATAGGTTCAAAGGTTCTGTATATTTGTTTTGCATTTGGTTACCGTCCTAAAATATAATTCTGGCTCCTTAAATTATGTACCAAGTTAAGACAAGTCAAAGCTATGAAATGCTCCCTCTAAATTTTTGATAAAATAATAGCCTTATCTCTATCTTTATTGATAAGAATCTTTACTTTGTCAGTTGGTGAAACAATTACATAGGTACGCTGTTTTATTAGATTGATTCTTTTCGAATAAGTTAAGGACAGGTGACCAAGGTTATTCCTTTCGTTGTTTTCGACCACGTCGAATGTAATCTAGCATTATTAACGACCATAACGAACTTTAAAAACTCTTTGGTATTAGAGTAATTAGTAAAGATTTATTTAAGCTAATTATGTTTGTCAGTTTGTATTCAAATTTCTATACTACCTTTCCCAGCTGATTCTTCTTTTAGAGTTAAACCCCCATTTATTTAACTTCCGTATACGATTTAAATTTATCATTTTATAATGATTATACCTCTCCTTCACACCTTTTCCTTAGAGGGTTTATCTCAGTTACATTACACTCATGTACTATCCTGATGATTTAGTTTGATTGTTTCATATTCCCAATATTTCAATATACACTCTTTCCCTTTCAACTATTTTTAAACTCACATAAATGGTGGGTGGTATTTCAAATTTTTCTGGTTTACAATCCCATACACACTTTCGTGAAAACTCAACCTTCAATAACTGTATTATTCTAATTGAAACTTGATATACGGGACCACATTTCCAGGTTTTATTTATTTTTTATTAGCTTTATAAATATTCCTTCATTTTAGCCTAACTTACCACTTTACCTATATAAAGTAACAAGTTAGGTGTATGAGCATTTAAGTAATCCAATTATTCATAAGTTTTTTTCGTTGAATTATTTTCGTTGGATTTTATCCCTCTTTCTTCAAATCATTTAGAATCATCTATAATATATTCCGAATACACCAATTATGTTATGCTTTTCCATTTATTCTTTCTTATGTGATCTAAACAGTTTATTCATTTTAAAACATTACTATTTTCATACAATCAAGGTCTCGCAAATAATTCCATAATATCTGCCATATTAGATTCAATAATGACTTTATTACATGGGACCCACTTATCTATAGTTTATTATAATTAATTTTTTCTTTGAAACGCGATGAAAAGGTGTTGAAGTTATATTTAACCCAAAAATTTTCTGTTTTCATTTATATTAAATGGAATTTTCAGCTAATCAATCCTGATGCCTTAGTATACATAATCATCATTGTATACTATACATAACGTCTTATTTATATATGTCTCGTTTTATACATTTTTAAAAACTACCTAAATCGACTCTTAGTCTCAAGTAAATAGGCTTACAACCCCTTTGAAAATCGCTTTGAATGCTTTCAACTCAGATATGCCTCTAGTTTTTAATTGTTTTATGAAATAAACTCAACTACAACTAACTCTGCAATTGCTATTCGTTTTACTATATAATTACGACTTACTCCCCGAACCTGTTATGTAAGACCTTTTAGTGGCTCTTCATGATCCGTTATCTTCTAATGAAGAATTGTAATATTAACAATTTTACATTTATGGATCATCTGCAGAAACGTGTGGAATAAACATGTTCCATTTAATATTATAAATCCTTGTGGGAATTGGTTTATTGAATCAATGTTGGCTTACTCTTTATTGGTTTCGTTGAACGATATATACATATTAATTTTCAACCCCTTAAATTAAATCCATTTCTGTACTATTCCAATGACAAACAATTTTTTATCCTGTCACTTTGACCAATTCTCGTATAAATCGACCTGTAATTGTCCCCTGTCTCAACAATCATTTTTAGTAATTAATTTTTAATGATTATTCTGTTTGAGATTAAGATGATAAATCGACTGCTCCTAAACCACGTGTATCTAATAAATAGAATTAAAAGCCTTGCTCTATAATTCCTGTATTTGTGTATTTTTATTTGTGGCTTTATTTGGTAAAAAACTAACATAATGTTTTTGGTTTTTCTTTATATTTCGTTTTCTAAAATGTCATACTTGCATAAACACGTATATTAATGTTGGGATTGACCTTTTTAGTTCTAATATTTTTTTATAATATACGTCTATTCTACAAAATGGTAATGTTTTAAAACTGTGCTCTAGATTATATATATAAGTTTGGGTATCACTTACAAAACATGACGAATAAAATTATTCTTTTATTTGTTGGAAAACAGTATTAAGTTTTGTGAGTAAAATTTATTTATTTATTCTTACTTTATGTTTGAAAAATAAAGCATAGTTAGTCAGTTAATGATGAATGAGTTGGTACACGAGTTCGTTCTAGAGATATATCTTGTTAAATTGTTGATTCCATCTTTTGTTGATGTTACCTTTTAAAGCTTTGTAGCTTGTTACTTTTTCAGTTTTAAAAACGTGAAATCACATTGTCTACAATCTTTTTCTTTTAGACTATGAACAACTCGGATCTAGCATCGCCGAATGAAATTAAGTTTCTATATCGTTTAGTTGTATGCCGTCGAGTTGTGTAATGCCGATGGATCGCCCATTCCTTGGTACAGCAAAGTTTATTTGTCTGATATGATCATTTTTTGGTTTTAAAAGTGTTACATTTTTTACCTTTTATTTAAAACTTATCATCAAACCTTATTTATAACCTCATGTGTTCTTATTGTTTGAACTCAGTCTCTAGACATGCAAAGTTATTTAGGGTTCGAAGGCTCTAAATTAGGGATAATGAATCCTGTTTAATTTTATTTTGAATTGTTTTGGTGTTTAAACACATCAATTAAATTCCAGGTTGAAAGTACATAATGTGAGTTTTTAGTCCCATTGTACCAGACAGGTTAGTCTAATTATCCGATATGGGTGCATTTTTAAAATAAAGACGAAAAATTATCGTAAATTGGATTTCAGATTTTACTACTGTGCTTTTTGATTGGTCTTTCCGCGTCTCAATAAACATATAATTGTGATGAAATATTTGTTAATCTAGCATTCACTTTCGTATTACACCCTTGTTCTTTTTTATTGAACTATGACCCCTTTATGAAGGCTTCTTAATTTATATACATGCACAATATCAACATGTATTTATACATTAGAATATTTTGACTTCTTATAATGTATGTTGTTAAGCAGTTATGAAGTATCAATTTTTGGATATTAAGGGGGGCTATGCCCCCCTAACCCCCCTTTTCTCTTATTACATAATTCTCTATTATTCATATAATTGGCCTTGTATTTTTGAATTTCTTTAGTAGTTAGGAATCCTTTACATTTTATGAAACAAATTTATACTCAATCACATGTTTCAACCAATATAACGTCCTCATCGGTCTTTATGATTCTTTATATATTACATTATTGTATGAATTTTGAATTTTCTTGACGAGTTTTTAATTCTTTTATCTTGCCACGTATGTCAAGCTTCATCAATAACATTTCCAACTGCTGTTCACTATAGTTTATCTTAATTGTTAATTTATTTTTACTTTTGTCTCCATCATTGCAGTTTTGTTTTTGAACGTATTTGGAATTTCTGTTTATGTTTCCAATCATCAAATTAGTTCAAGACTTTAGTCAGAAATCTGCTGGGTATTATATATCTCAATGTTGATCAAATTCCTTCATCCTTGTCTTTTTGTTCCCTTTTGCATCGCTCAAGTTCCCATTGTATGTGAATAAGTTGGTATTTGCTGTATTTTGTACAAAATTAGATTTTTACTTTTACTCTAAATTTCCGACAGTACTCTGTTATTGACTCTGTTCACCTTTCGTGTCTCTCATTTTATAATAAATGCTTCGAACAACGCAGTCCAAAACCTCTTATTATACAAGTGATGCAGTTTTTTAATGGACTATCATTTTTTCGTAGTGTTTTTGTCTTTTTATTTCTATCTATGCTTATCTGTTTTGATGTAATATTTCCATCCCCTAACTTTCTAAAGTTCTTAATACTTAATATTCTTACTTGATATTCTTACTTCATATTATTTCATGTACTATCCCTGCCACACCTATCAACCCTAATTAGTCATGATTTCGACATGGATTTATATAAAGTCTTAAGATATGCCCTTCTATGTCTATGTAAATATTTTAAAAACACAAAAAGGCCTTTCCGGATTGGTTTTTTACCGTTACTATATCAATTGATGGTTTTTTCTAAATTGAGGGGACTGCGCCCCCTGACCCCCCTCCCCCACCTTTTGTAGAACCGATTAATTTGTTTTTGATACATATATGTCTACGTCCGAATGCAGGCATGTATGCCTGCAGGTTGACAAAATTGTATTCTATATATTAAGCGTTTCGAGTAAGAGTCAAGGCCGGGTTCTCAATCAAATTATAAACGCTTCTCAGTGATAAGCCTTTAAAACTAGAGTCATATCGTAAGCCCTGAGTTGACGTCTAACACGCTACTGAATTGTATGATTTTTCGAGCTAGACTCAGTGCTAGCGCCCTAACCTACCTCTAAATACGATCATATATATACTCTTGTATATATGCAAGTTATAAAATATTCCAAATTAAGTATTGGATTAATCTGGAAATTTAACCATTTACGTAACATACTGTCTTCATGTAATACTTAGCATAATATTCCTTCATGATCTACAGTTTCATTATTATCTTGATTATGAAAAAAAGAGAGGAAGCATCTGCTATATATATTTCATAAATTATTTTCATGGTCTGATAGGAAACGGTGTTAAATTGAGATATGCCAATTAAATATTAAAGTGAATATTTTTAGTGAAATAAAAATATGACAAAACTCTGATTTATTCCATTAAGTTAATTACTCTATTATTTACCTACTTCCATCACAATAATGGAACCAACATTTTATTTAAATAATAATTAAATTTGTTGATTAGTTATCTATTAATTTATTATTTAGCATCAGCGGTTTAATCGTAATAATCCTAATTAACGTCACTTGTATGAATGTGGCCTTGTTTACGATCTTCTTCGACCTTTTTAGTTGACAACTCAACATTGAAATTATTGAAACTACTCTTCCACTAAGTTCTACTTCGTTTTAAATATCGTCAATTCGTATCTTAAATTTCTGTATACAATAAAGTTCAGATGTCCTTCAGTTAGTTAATTCAATTTGTATCGTAAATCAATCGCACATCGCAGAATTATCTTCAATGTATATATTCAAAACTTACATTCAATTATTTTTATGTTTGACAACGGTAATCTCCACCTGAAGCTGTGTGTTGTGAGACTGGTTTGGGGATTTTACCGTGTGTATAATCTTAATTGTGTGTTTTCGGAAATTTAATTCATAAAAAGTTAGTCTTAATTGCATTTTATGTATATGTTAATATGTTATGTTATGTACTCTAACATGTCATAAATCTAATTCTCCATTATTTTTCCAACTATCCCATTCTGAAGTAATAAACGCTAATATTCTTGTGAATTGGGTAGCAACCCTTTGTTAAAAGTTTGATCCCCGCTATATAACTTTTCTTTTAATTATTCAGTAATAATGGAAATTTGCCATTCTCATCATAAATTGTATCTACGAGTTTCGAGTATATGACTCCTTCAGATTATACATTTTCATTGCTATCTTGTTTGTGAAGAGAGAGAAGAAGCATCTACTTAGTTATTTCATAAATCAATTTCAAGACCTGATAGGAAACGGTGGTAAATTGAGATATGTCGAACTATTTAATAATTTTTCATTTATTCTTTCTTATGTAAGATAAACAGTTTATTCATTTCAAAACATTATTACTTCATGAAAGTCTATTGTATCGTATTAAAAATGAATGGCTCCATGGAAATGGGGAACAATGACTATCATTTCTCCTTATTTTGTGCTGTATTGTACACACTGTTTATCAACATCGTGACATGTCCAATAATTTACATCTTTGTGTATCGTCCTGTTCTACATTGCTGTTTCAAAATGCCATTTAGTTCGTGCTAGTTCAAAAGGTTGGATTATGTTAGTTTAATTAATTTTAAAAACTTGGGTTAGATCATTTTTAAATGTTTGAATAGGTCATTTTAAAAGGTTAGGTTAGGGATTAATTTACAAATGTTAGTTAATGTTCGGTTAGGTTAGGTCTTAATTTTAAAAGGTTAGTTGAGGTTCGGTTAAAAGTTGGACCTACTGTACGGACTGCTTCTGTGGATCTGAGTATACCCTTCTCTGTACTCATCATTCTTTAAATACAATTTGCAACATTGTCCAAATACCTCCCGTTTTTTTGCCTTTTTCTTAGCATGTTTATGACATTTATAATTATGTTAGGTCAAGTAATGCCTCATATTAACTAGCTATTTCTATAAATTAAACAAAAATTAAAATTTAATTTTATGTACAAACTTTGACTCTAACACCCTTTACTTGGATTTCATATAATAACTTTATTTAATAAACCTTCCAGATAAATTTAACCATATGATAATTTTAAATCGCATAACATTGAAAATATGATTATTCTCTATTTTTTATGTAATTCAGACTCTGAGTATATTATTATATTCTTTTTGATTATTATGTGATTTCTTGTTATGTTTTTTCATATCACTTTAAGACTATGTGCCTGTGAATAAAGGTTGTTTATTTTGCATTAATTTCAATTTCCTTGATAATATAATATAGGTATTATTTTTTTACTATCAAAAACATGCTTTCGAAAGCTAGCGCGAAACTCTATAATTAATGCAGGTTGAATAGCATTTGTTAAGTTTTATTCTTAATATCTTTTAATAATTCTATCTTATTATGGTGGATGGCAGTTATTTTGGAGATTATATTTTGAATTATTTTTTGTTGTGTAGAATAATATGTATATTTGTATTTATGATATTTGTTATATTAATAGTGTATCCGAAAAGGTTTTGTTTAACTATTGTTTACTTATCTAGTATTATGTTAGACATTTCAATACATGGTTCATAAAATTATGTCAGGACCTGTTGTAAAATGTTGTTTAATTTAGTTCTGTCAATCGAATCAAATCAAAATGAATTTGGCTAAGTCAGCTAATAATCTATCACTGTTTAAAAGTACCAATTTTATTATTGTAACCTCATCAATAACCTTCTTAAAGCTTTTTAGTTGACCATACTAAATAAAAACTGAAATTAACGTATAGCCTTTACCAACTTATTTCTATTCCTCGACTGTATTTATTCTCCCCTTAAGTGAACAACTATTGTCTAAGATTGCTTTATAAAATTTAGATTCTACACATTTCCGTTTTATTTTAAGTAATTCTTTTATTCCTTTTGTATTATAGACAAGTCACACATATCTGGATAAAGCTGAATATATGTTGATGATATGATCATTGTACGCATTATGCCTATTATTATTTTGAACTTCGATTGTAGATTCAAACATTACTTTATATTAATTTGTTGTTCCAAAACTATTTTGAGAGTCGTATCATCTACCTACTGTTAATCGTGTTCTTGAGAAATTAATGCAAAAATACAACTTGATTGCATTTTATAAACCATTATTTTTCCACATTTGTATTTATTTTTTTAGTTTTTTATTTTGTCTAAACTCTTATTATTTAATTTTTCTAAAAGTATTTTACCTACTCTCTTAGTATTGTATATTTTCATTTTTTGTTTTAAATTATGCCAATTTGCAAAATGTATAGTCAAACTGAGCTTGTGAACCATTTTCTTGTATTATAGGATATATCGTGATTCAGTTCATGTATAGATTTGTTAATCCAGTTGAAAAATTGCATGTACAGCAAAAAATAACTAATTCATTTTAGAAAGATGCTTCTGGCCATAATAATAAGACAATTCAAGTGTCTTGTAATTACAGTCATCCATATTATCATTACACTGTTTCTAAAATACTGTTACATTTCAAACCCCTTTTTTCCACACAGTTCGCTTTATAACGCTAGCCTGATTCTGCAATTAAAAAAACCCTCTCTTGAGCAAAGTATATGTACTTTGATATGCAATACATTAAATAAGTGTATGCAATACATTAAATTCCGTCATTCTGTCAAAATGAGGTTTCTAATCTTTTGCATCTAGTTATTTTTCGACATAAATAAATGACATTCTTTTGTGTAAATATATTTATTTTCTTTACCTTTACCACTTGGTATGTAACAATTCCTATAATCATGTGTCATCTAATTAATTAACGCTTTAAAAATATTTCTTGTAATCCTTCCTTCTAGAATTACGTCTATGTCTATTTAATTTGGTAAACTAAACCTAATTATTTTCAAATAAATCGGTTAGTGCGTTCTGGAGTTATCGTCACAATCTGACTCAGAACCTGACTTAGAACCCAACTCAGAATCTGACTCAGAATACGAGGTCTAACACAGACGAAAATCCTACCAAATTCATTAGCCCAAGGCTCTGACCCAGAGTCGGATCTTTTTCTAAAAACCCAATATTGGTTCATCATGTACCATTTGACAATTGTATATCATCCTATATTATGATAATGGAAACAATGAGCATGGAAGATGATTGTTTTAATTAATGTAAAAGAGTGTGATGAGGGTTTTTATGAACTACATCTGTTGCAACAAGAAAAAGTGTAAGCTTAAGGCTATAATAAAGTAGATCATCAAATCTACCTTAACCATGGAAAATATAGCAATCCTTTCACCAATGCATTGACAAAGTATGAAAACTCCCAACCCATTATGAACATATCATTCTCACTGATCGTTATACATTATCCCTATTCTCTTAAACCATAGCATCGTGTGTAATTATAGAAAAATTGCATACAACTAACCGAATGTGTTTTCACCTTAATTTTCCCTTAACTGTGTTAGTTAGTCTTTATAGAAATTATGTTTTAAAGTAGTTTATTGTTTAAAGTAATTATTTAAAGTAATCTAAAGTATTATCTAAAGTATTTTTTAGTAGGATTTGAATAATAACTTTTTCTTCTGATTTTCACTTCTTTTTCCTGACTGCGTTTGTTACGGCTTCGATGATCACTAATTGACTTAACAGAGATGAATATTTTTTTTTTTGGTCTACAGCCTGGTGTTATAAATAGTACCCTACTACATGTGGTTCGTATTTAAAAATGCATCACATTAACATATAATAAAAGTTGTCTTGCCAAATTTATTCTATGGAGTTATTTTGTCTTTCCTGTAATTAGGTAGTAATAGGGAGCTTCGCTATGAGGTGAAATAACCTGTCATTAAATGGTAATAATAAATAACCTGATTACTTGATACTAATCTGAAGTTACTCTATATAATAATTCATTTTTGACATGAGCATCCTATATGCTTTCTATTAATAAAGGCTCCACTCGTCTTAATTCGCCTTACTACCAAATCTCAAGAAATATAGTCCACTAAATAAGGATGTGAATGAAATAAAACCCTATCATAATGACCTAGTTCTATTGTCTTGTGCTGACTGACTTGGGTAAATGTACCACATGTACATATTGTATAAATTTATCCATTCTATTTTTAAATTAACATGCGAGTTTACCATCGAATATAATATACAGATAATGTAATTGATTTTATTCATCTGAGTGACAGAAAATACGTAAAGATTGAAAAGTATAATAGATACTACTAGATTTAAGAACAACAATTATAAAACTCAAAGAAAAAACATAAGGTCAGAAAAAGCATAAGGTCACAAATGCATAAGTCATTAATTAATCATAGGAAATCAGGTCTGAGGGTATACTTCTTTACATGATTTCCACATTGAATGCTTCTGGTTTAGTCTGGAATACGATGATATGGGACGCAACAGGGGGCTCTGCAAATAAGCCAAAATAAATTAGTTTGATCACTACATCCCATAAATTAATAAAACTACCTTAAAACACAATGAATAATCCCATTCAGGGTTATTTGTTCAACTCCCTAAGAACTGTAGGGTTCTATTTCGGGATGGGACTCTATTCCTTGGGGAGGG
>JAQGBU010000473.1:0-27153 GCA_034698605.1 Isotoma decorata
TACGAAAATTAAAATCGGTTTTTGTTAAATGCAAAAAAATTGAGGTAAAAAGGGGTGTGGCTTAAAAAGGGGGTGTGTCTTGACACCCTGCGGTTTTGGCCGTAATACACCCTGCTAGAAAAATCGAGGTGGGAAAGTATGCTGTACTGCATATTATCTCATAAAATTTTTAATTTCATCTTAAAAAAATCAAGAGTAGCAGACGCAATGGTGTAACTTTGTTTTTATACAAAGACCAATTTGATTGATTCTCATACCTGCAAGGTAAATAATTGCTGAAATCGTGAGAATTTAACAGTTAGAGGAATCACCAGTCAAGTAAGCATTGCACAATTTATTGGCAAAAAAGTGGCTGGAAACAGTAACTTTTTTTGCAGGTGTTAATAAATCCACCAAGTTTTCCACTCTTGACTCTAAAAAAATAGTAAATACATTTAAAATGAAGGTATATTTCCCTTATAAATATCATTGGCTGTACTGTACCAATCTATAAATGATAGATTGCGTGTTTCGCATGTTGTTTTTCTTGTTCAGTCAAACATTTAATTCCTCAAAAGGTTAAGGTTAGATATCTTTTTGACATTTGAAGATGTTTCATGAGGTAAAAGAACAGATAACTCATTAAAGACATAGCATTATTGCAAGAGCAAGTCGTGGGAACGGTTTTAACTTTTTTGCGACAAAATCTGGAAAGGGCAATTATGAAGGTTAAACCTGCAATGTTATTTAATAGAGAGGGAAAAAATTCTTGTAATGTTTGTCAGACAGGATGAAGTAATCTATACGTATATCCGCTCATAACGGTGAGCTCGCTAATAATAATGTAATAATAATAATACAAAACTAACAATGAGCTATGCAATAATGTTCACTCCACCGGAAATTTTAACATTGTAATATGTAATGTTATATCATCATAGAATGAGACTTAGATTCTTCTTGTATATTCAGATTTTTCTATTATTACATGAGTCCACATTCTACACATACCTTTTACCTACAAAACATGATTCAAAAGATTGATATCTTGATCACACAAAACGTTCCATCCCAGGATGTTTAAGTTTTAAACTCTACCTGTAGTACATACATACTTACTTCTTTGAAAAGTTTATTGTTTGCTTTCGTTCATTCGATTTTAAACTAAATATAATATCGCGTAGGTTGAATATGTATGTGTAATTTAACAACTCGTGTATTCTAAATTTATCACTATTCACCTTGACCATCATCATCATCATATCATCATCCTCATCCTTTTATTTACAAATGTATGAAAAGATGACATACAGTACCTTTTCCTGTGCACTTTTATCTCTAAGCTACACTACTATTTTTGTCTCAGGTTACATCTTGAAATAAATCAACTATTAATAGAGCCCTTTCCCAATGAACCCTCTCTCTCTCTTCTGTGTGTAGGTTTGGATAAAAAAAAGTAAAGAAAACCTGAGACTTTAATAATAACTAGTATTTGAAGACCCTTTCGATTGATATTTATAAAATAATGGAATACGTACTTAATTTCTTGCTGTAAAGCCGGAAGTAGAGCAGTACTTAAAAAACAAGGTGTAATTGTAAGAGGTAGTAAATAACCATGATGTGTGTTTAGGTGCAGTTGATAAAAGTTTAGTTTTTTAAGGACTGAGAAAATGATGGGATGAATTTAGAATTAGATGGAATATCCAGGACTGTCATCATCATCTTCATCCCTTCATCCTTAATAAAAAAATATTTTTTGGAGAATTAGAACGGGAAATAAGTGCTTGTTTGTACAACACAAACAAAAGGCCCTTTTGCAATTTATGTGGGAATGAAAGGATCTTAAGAAAGTAATCGGATCGGATCCTTTGTTATTTCTTCTCTTTTTACTTTTACCTGAAGTTTTAAGAAACTTGAGACTTTTTGAAAGATGCTTTAATAAAATATATCTCTAGTTTCATTCTTAATGCTTTACACATAAATGATAAGGATGAGGCATTCATTGAATCAGGCAGAGAGTGAATAGACTGGAAGAGTAATAATCCTTGACTAAAAACTAGACTAGATTTAATAGCAATTGCAGGTAGGTTAGGTTTATTAGAAAAGTTTAAGGTATAAACAACACAATGCAGTGTAGAACTGAGAAGTTATAAATGCGTAATAATAATATTAATAATAATAATAATCGTAAAAAAGTATGATATAATAATAATAATCTGTCTAAAAAATAAGATGGTTGTTTTTCTTTTCTGAGCCAGTGAAGGCGAATCTAATGATGAATGTAAGAGAGAAAAAAACAAGATTAGATCTGAAAATGGCCAACAATAGCATAGGTGTACACATACATATTTATATTTATAATCAACTACGTTACAACCCGTTCCATAAAATTTATGGATTCTGGATTCATACAGACTTTGCCCAAGAAGACAATGTAGAATGTGCAGTATTACGGCTATGAAATGAAATATGCAACAAACACGCTGAGTTCTCTTGGTAGTTAGCTGGACTCTCATGATAATATATTAACATTAGACAATAATAACAATAATTCCATACGTTTTTATAAAGTTGATACTTTGCAAAATCTCTCTCTCATTATACTACTTGCATGGTTATTCAATCACAGCGCAACATTTGGCAGGTAGTAGTAGTAGTAGTAATGGTATAGAATATAGAATATTAGAAATAGCAAACATCATTAAGTCTATTGAATCATGATGATGATGGAAAAGAAGAAAAAAATTCTCACATTTATAACCAAGGCCAGAATCTGTATAAAATGTTTGGTACTCGGTGCGATCTCTAGTCTGTGTGTACACTTATAAAGAAAAATGTGTAGTTAGATCTAACTAAGTGACTGGAAGAGCAGCAGAATCAGTCTCACCTGTTGATTCAATTCAAGAACAGGTTAGGATTTTGCGAGAAGTCTATAACTCTCAACATGTACAGTCATAATAATCATATCATGAATGTCATTACCATTACTATGCACAAAATTTTACCTGTACCACACTGACACATACATACTGATAATGTACCCATATGAGAGGTTGTAGTTAATATTCTGTGTGGTGTATAGAAATGGTAATATTATTATTATTGCCATCATCCATCCATTTATGTAGCCAGCCAAGTAACGGTCATGGGTACCCGGTTCATAGGAACCCTCCGGCAATGGTCTTATACTTACTTACTTGGAAACTGTTCAAAAACTGGTCTATCATCAGAGTCAACATGCATATGAAACCAAGACTATCCATCCACTCACAGGTATGATGAAAATACCTGTGGAATGATGATGATGGTATCTCAGTAGAGTGTAGTTAGGCAGGTATTCAAACATACCTTTTCTTTACTTCTTATATCCATGTTTTTATGGAATGGGGATGATGATGATGATGATGATAACCCTATATAGAAAGGTAAGTAAGGCATGATGCGATTTACTCACCCCTTTTTATTTTCCATGTATATAATCATCGTGTATTCTGTAATTCCACCACATTCAGGATTTTTTTAGTTTCCATCCAACCAATGCAATACAACTTGAGAATATATAAAGAAAGGGAGTATGAACAACGGAGATTTGAAAATGAAATTCAATTCTATTCGTACTGTAAATTTCTTCTAGCATTTAATATAGGTATGTGTTTTTTACAACTATATCTAACATAGTACCCCAGAGTCATGATATCAGGCTTATTGTTAGTTTCATTGTATTTTGTACTGATACTTGGATTAGTACGCGTGCAGGTATTATGTATTACTACTGGTACTGGTATTAGGTATTACTGGGGGATGGTACTAGTAGAATATCAAACGTTTTCATACTTTTTATACAACTTTTGTTTTTAATGAGATGGGTTTTTAAAAATGAATTTAGTTAAATAACTTATGGTTATTTTGTATAGAATCAAGTTGGATTCATTTTCCTTAAACATAACTTTCTCGGATTTTCTCACATTTCTCATCCTAGCCAAGAAGCTAACAGTGTAATTATGCTGAGGTTGTTCGTAACACAAATGGGAAGTTGTAGGTGATTTTTCACATGCATGTTTTAAGTTTCATATAGAGTTCAATAAATACATAGTTAATTAACAACTTTGGTTTTTATCAATTTATACTATCCATTTTAACGTTGTTGGTTGTTAGTATTAGTTAGTACGTCTCTTGGAATTTAATGCATTTTTATTTGGAATAAAGCAATAAATCAAGGAATTCTGGGATTTTTCATGTACTTCGTCAAGAAGAGTTGCGAACATTTTGGATTACTGTAAATATATTTTCAACTAGGAACAGGGGCACTATGATACTTACTTACTTCCATTTTATACTGAATTCTGAAGTGTACTTGACTCACTCATTGAGGCAAAGTGACACGTACAATCAGATAACCAATCTGGTAAAAAAAGTCACCTAAAAGCTTTAAGGGTGAGGGTGAAATCTCGAAAAATGCATGAGTGTTTAGTATGTTAGCGTTAAGTGGTTAAAAATTTTAGCCAGTTTATTCATCCATTCTTATTTTATTGGACACTTCTTGGGTAAAATGCGAACACAATACATCTCTCACTTGAATATTTGATGGCCATGAGAAAGTACCTTCATTATAAATTAGCGTAGTTGATTACTGTTGAAAAGATCATGCCCTATGAATACGATTTTTAAGCTTGAATCAAGATGTTATTCATTTTTATTAGGAAAGCAAAGAAGAAAGTGAAGACATGGTTTTTTTACCCTGAAGAAAGATTCATCTAGAGAATTATCTCACTTGCATTCTTCCAACCATCCAGAGAAGGTTTATTTTATCCAGAATTATTAAGTAGTCTTGAGTTTTGAATGCAACAATGGCGAATGGATTGATGATGATGTTGTTGATCGTTAATGCTGGATTCTTTCTTAAGTATTAAAAAAAGAGTCCAGTCTAGTGTCTACCTGCATAAAACGATTATGAATGCATGGAATGAGATTGGATGGCATGGCAGATAGTAGTAATAATAATAATACACAATAATACATTCATTCTAGATAGATTGATACCAACGAACGAATTGCTGGGCTATAAAATTATGCAAACGAGTTTTTTCTCATCCAAAAACGTAGCGGCCAAGGTCACTCTGCCCGTTTCGACCGCTAGCTATTCCGTACTGCTCGTTAACTTAAGAAAAGCTGTATTTAGGCGTGGGCATTGTTGCTCTTTCCAGCTAGACTAGAAAGAACTTGTATCATCGTTCTTAATAATAAATATAAACACATCTTCTTCTGGAGAAGACGCATGTTTCGGCCTTTCTTGCATATATATACTAAGAACAGGTAAAATATACATGCACTAAATGTCTTTAAGACTAACCTAATCTCAATCTTGGAAAAATAATACCTTAAAATTGGAGCTAGAGCTAAACACGGTTTTCATGTCGTCCTTGGTGGCAGGCAACAATGCGTCTGAAGATTCTAACCCTTCAAGGGAAATCCATTCCTTCTGAATCTCCATCAATTAAACTAAATTTTGGACTGGAAGCAACAAGGGAGAAACATCTGCCTCTTTCTGAATCCTTTTTTTTGTTTATTTCAAACCAGGTACCTTTAGATTTTGAATAGGTACTCGTATGGAAAAGAGTATTAAAACACAGATGAGAGAGTGAAGAAAAGGAGAGGGCCTCTTCTTTACCTGTTGTTTTATCATTTTTATTATTTTTTATTTCCACAAAAAAATCAAGTTCTCTTGTCTAAATTCATCCGAAAGTTTTACTCTGCTCCAACGGTTTTATTCTTCCGTATCCGCACCGTCTACTACTGTAGTGTGTGCTGTCAATATTTTATGATGATGATGATAATGATTCTAAAGATAGATAAAAAAAATCAAATTGTTCCTCAAGCAAAGGATTTTACTTTGAATTGGAGTGGATTGGGAGTTTCTTTGGGATATTTTACCTTAGTTTAGGAACTAAAGTACTGATAATGCATAGAATGTAACCTTGAATTTGGAATACAACCCTTGCCTTTAGTCCTATCTAATTCTTCTTCTTTTTTTTTTTTTTTTTTTACTAAAGTTATATTTAACCTACAAGTTAAAGGGACTTGGAAGGTTGATTTAGTGCTCAAATATCCGTGCAATTAGAACCTGTTAGAATGATTTTTCTTTGGGTGGTAGTGGTAGTTCTTTTTGGTCCATTCATGTAATAAAGTCGACTGGACTTTTTTTAAATCACGCTTTAATGTTTGGAGTTTATTGTAACACATTTTGAAATTAAATCTTGACCTTCTAATAAAGTTTTTCTTAAAATGACTATTTTTTAATTTTAAATCTATTAGCTAAGAGATTTAAGTTTTATTTTGAAATTGCTAAGCTTTTGTACAAGGTTGTATGGGAGAAGGCTGCCTCTCATTTTATGACCTGGACCCGTGAACTAGTTTAAGCGTCGTAAAAGCAGATCGCCAATGGTTGTTTAACCTTCAATTTTACAGTATGTGACATCAAGTTCAGGTTATTTAAAAAAAATTTAAAGCAGTAAAAAGACAAATTAAGGGTCTTCTTAAGTCCAAATCCTTAGGGTTTTTACTAAAAAGCAGGCGGTATATTTTTATTACGGGACAAGTACCTATATATGTTTTTAAATTGCTTTATTTAGAAAACTTTCACTTGTTTAGGGATTTATGACAGGGGGATTTTTGAGATTGCATTATTGTTTGTTTCAATTCAGTGCAAATGCAAGTTTTTAGATGAGCAATTGTTGGACCTTGTATTCTTAAATTATTTTGATTTTTACATTTGAAGGTGGTCAGTCAGGTTGTATTGAAGCTCAGGCAATAAAGTCAGTAGATTTATTACCTTTTGTATTTCTGTGATTGCTAGTACTTACCTGTACATATCAAGGAAGCGTATTGAACAACTAGGAAGGGGGTTTATTAGTCAATAAGTAATAAAAAGTATGCATGTCTATTGTAGCTGGAAACTATTTCGGTTCAAAGCGTTTTTATTGTAAGCGTCTAGCTCAGTAAAAACTTTTATTATATGTGTGAAACTGACCAAAGCAACATTCTCAGTCCGGAAGAATCCTCTGGGAACGTTCTAGTTTAAAAATTATTATCATCATAATAGGATAAGGAGCACAGTAATTCGAATTATGTTTAGTATACAGAGATCGGTTATCTTCAAATCATTAAAACTGTATACTTTTGCATGTTAAGCTAAGGCTTAGCATGCATTTCTGTAATAAACTAGTAAGCTGTTTTTAGCCAAGATAATTCCTAGGAATTCATCTCAAGACATCACTTAAATTTTGGTACGGTCGGCTCTTAAAGGCTCTAATAAGTAATAATTGAATACTTATTACTTTTTAGTCTAAAACTATTTTCCGGAAAATGTAAATGATAATCAAACAAAGCCGACAGTTTTTAGGAGTAAAAAAGCTAACTGTAAATTTATCAGGAAGCTGGAAACTACTTATTTATAACTATTACTCTTTGGTAATGCAAGAAAGTTTTTAGAACTAAACTTAGCTAAACCTTGAAAGTTGGACAAAGATCATAGCATTTATGTCACATCCTCACATTTCTCTTCTAACGGTAGATATTTTTGCTTATGTCAACAATCCAAAAATTTCCCTTTGAGTGGAATAATATTATCGTTAACTTCTAACCGGCTTGGAGCAAGTAAATTTACTTAAACCAAGCTTAAAATAAAAGTTAAGTAGATTCAAAGTAGACTAAAACTTTGACGACTTTTATTTTGGAAAATATTTTGCCCTTTATTTTTACAGAAAGTGTATAAAAGTACAGATACGTTATTTTATTGCATCAAATAAGATTTAAAAACCACTTCGTATCCCATTGTTTAATAGGATTATATGGTAAAACAAGCCTTTTTGTCACGGAATCAAAAATCGCAAACCATGAGAAAAGCAAGGTGAGTAAACTCCTTGGACTTAGGGGTTTTTTGAAGAGTGCGAAATCAAAGCCAAATACGGGCATAAATAAATCCCAGTTTATTTGAAATTCATACAAATCTCCATTCACACATAAGCTTGTACTAGAACTCATTAAAATTTTTATGAAGTATCATATCATTATGATGCATTCATAAAAAGATTTATTTTATTCGTAATGCTGCTAAACGGAAAAATACAATGAAAAATTTATTCCTATTTTTTAACATGAATAAAACCCTAATCAACCAGAAATGTATGTGACGTGACGTGGTACAAAGGACATTTTCATATATTTGAAATGTTACTCAAGTTTCTTTAATAAATACCAAGTATTAATTAGTATAAAAAAGTAGTAGACAAACATACTTATAACTCAGACCAGCATTATGCATAGCTGTACCCAAAAGTATAACACGAAAGACAACATGTTTTCAATTTAGGAAAGTTGGTAAATAGTATATTTGTAAGTGATGATTGGCTTTAAAGCATTGTCCTTGATTTACGTTTTTTTTAAGAAGGTGCAATTCCATAGCAAATCACAGTTCCATAGACTACCTCCGTTCCTGGTAATGCATGCATCCACCATAGCAATCAGTTAATTATTACCTTACCTAAGCGAGGGTAAATGTGTACGAGTTTTTTGCTTACTTAGCAATTTACTGATAGACAGAACTGCGATCATAAAACGGCTAAAGTGAAATAATAAATAATGTATGAGAATGGAGAGGTAGGTTTTTGCGATGCAAAATTAAACAAAGTAGGGACCAGATCTTAAGTTAAAGCTACAGTGGTGGTAGTAGTGGTTATCCAAAAGTTAGTTGTGGTAATAGTGGTGATGTAATACTTACGGCAAAAAGTGTTCAATCATAACATTATTTAACATTGAAAGAGTTCCACTCTGATATGGAACTGCAATGTAGTGTTAGATAAGACGTTTTTTGCAAAGTGGTAGAAGTAGGCATTAGCAGGGATGGTGGTGGTTAGTTGATGATGGTGGGGTCTAGGGTGGATTGAAGGAGGTACTAAAAATTTAAGAAACCATCAGGAGTAAAAGTTATTTTGTATGTACATGTGCATAGGATCGTATGCAAAGAATTCAAGATGACTATAAAACTTTGATAGTAACCAACTACCAAGATTTAACATATGAAGGAGGTCTGGCCATGATTAATTCAGCTAATCGCGGATGCTAACTCACTCCATGAAATGATATTTCTAAAAGTCTATCACAAATGATATTATGATGGTTCTTGGGGTAATTTCTTTAGTTCTTAGGCTTAGAAATCTTTACATAAGTTATCATTACCACCACCAACCCCTGAGCAACTTGCATCCCTTTCCGTTGGGATGCAGTTTTATTGCCAAAATCTCCGTCGATCCCACCTGTTCTTTATGCATACCTTTTCGCATATCACGTAATTATTTAATATTATGAAGACCAATCTACGTAATGTTAACTCTTTGTAAATTTACCTGTTTCCCCGTGTGGCTGGAGGTGATCTGTATCTGTATTGAACAACTTCATTTCTAGAAAAGTTCGTTAACCCTCTAACTCATTACTTACACTCATAGCGGTTACACCAGGTATGATGATGATGTCTATAACTAACTATTAAAGTTAGGATGTAGGTACTAAAAAGTTACTTATCTACTTGAGAGTGTATAGGAATTTCCCTAACCTAACACAGGTCCAATATAATTCCCATCCCTAAATTGCCATTTTTCCTCTTACATGTACCTACAGTGAATTAGACTTGTCTCTGTCTCAATTCGAAACGCCTGGTGTGTTTTTTTTCTACTTCAAAACCATTTGAATTGGTCAGTCGGATGAATAGTTCTATTCAAAACGGTCACTGACATGCTTGTTCTTATTTTTCCTTTGATAGAGATGAATCCTCCTGATTAAGAGAGGTTTGATGTTGTAATGCTCATAAGTATTCATGATATTGTGAGAAATTGGAATAGGAAATCAAAATTAGATATGGATTACGATGAATTTAAAATTAGTTTGGAGTGCATGAAAACGAAATCAAAATTCTGTTTTTGGCTGAGAACATTGTCCTCGACTTCAATTCCATGTTTTTTTTAGCAATATATCTGATCTGTCAAATTAGCATAGGGTAGCTGTCTACTCAAACTCGTAGTTTTCCTGTAGATCAAAATCAGTCAGTGACACTGACATTTTAGGCTATAAGATGTTATTAAATAGTTGCAACACGTTGTATTAATTTAAATACTTTTAAAACGAAGATATCTGATGGACTATTTTATTGTATCTGGCAGTTCTGACATCCTATTTTGTAATTGCATGGTTACAAATGAAGTTTTTGTTTTTATAAACCAAGCCAGATGAGGAATGTTTCTCTGTTTGAAGGTTAGGAAATCAAGAAAGGAAGGGTGAAACGACTTTAACATAAGTCAAAATATATTTATATATGGATGAAAAGATGATGAAGTTGATAATATGCTAGTTTTCCAAAGAATAAATTAACATGACAATCCTATCTAGGAGAGTAAGGTAACTAGGACGGGGTGAGTCTTTCAATCTATATTCCCGTTATTAACTCTTGTTTTATACATGCTACTCTCGTAGAGAGGGTGAGGATGATGATTATGAAATTCAAATTCACAAGTGTCTACCTTCCAGGTGCTTTTGTATCTCAGGATGATATGTTGCAAAAAAATCCAACTGGTATCAAGCAACTATCATGAGTGCAAGTTGTTGGCACCCAGACGTACATTTACTTTAGCCAGGTTTTATAATAAAAGGAAATGAAATCCCGTTTCATGCTAAACGACTTCTTGTTTGTTTGCGAAAAAGGATTTTAGTAGCTAAGGCAAGATAAATTGTTAGATGATGATGACGCTGTTGAACAAGTTTGCAAGGATGATAATATAATGATGATAATAATAATGCTAAATCATGGCAGGTATTGAAGATGGTATATAGGATGGGGGTATGGTTAGTGGGAATCTGCTGAGAAACCCATTCTTGTCCGTCCGGGGTAATGGTAGTTAGTAATGTGGTTGGTGGGGGTTTTAGAATTCAACAAATGATACGAGTTAACACACCAAGGTCAACGAACCAAATTCTGGCTTATTCGAACCAAGTAGTTACCAGGTATAAGGAGCCGTCATGTACTGAAATTAAACAAAGTTGCGATTCAGATTCGTTAAAAACTGTATCGAATCAGATACCATTACGAAAAAGGTTTTCCTTTTCAATTCGTGCAATACCTTTAGGGTGTAAGATGACAAGTTTTTTAAATGTACTTGGTTTTATGTTAAACACAATTTGATATTATGATTTGTTCAGGAAAGTCTTAAAATACTTGATAAAAATGGATGCAGGAATTACTAAGGTTATTTTTGCACTTAGTTGGCTACCGCTTTAATGCAGCTTTCAATTTATGAATGATGATGTGTTGCATATTGTCTAAAATTGTGCATTTTATTCATTTTTAGAATCGAAATCATCAGAATTGGAGGCAAAAAGGCCACCTCTTCATGCACCACCTAGGCCATCAGTCATACATCGGGCCCCAGCCCCCAAGTCACCTCCGATACCACCATTTCCACCGGAACAAGAAGCACCGTTGGATTTTAGTCAAGGGTAAGATTCATTGGATATTTAAATGTTTGTGCTTTGCTTTAGGATTTTGTTTGCTTTCTTCCAATACATTTTACGAATACTTATGCATCAAATGCTTTAAAATTTAACAGAGGATCAAGTACAAGTACGGAATCTGAACCTCAAGATTATGAAGGAACTGGACCACCCAGAGGAGGTAGAATTGGAGGGGGGATGTCTTCCGGTGGATCAAGTGGTAACAAAGGGCTGGATGAAATGCCTCCAGGGGGAATCAATAATAACACGAATGATGCACCAGCGTGTAACAATAATACAGGGAATGATTTATCGGGTAATATGGGAGGACCTGGAGGCTATAGATTGGCAACGGACCCTTTGCCCCCGGTGCATAGTCTTGGTTTGAATGGACACTTTGGATCTAGCATGGGTGGGGCGATGGGAGGAATGAGTGCAAATTTCCTTAGATACGATCCTCGTAACGCAGATCCCATTCTTGACGCTTGTGTGGGGGAGCCGGGGGGAGGGTCTGAAGGGGATCCACTTTTGACGTGTCAGATGCCAAGTCCGGACGCTTTCATGGAATTAGATGACCTATACACGGGAGATCCTCCGATACAGGACGTGGAGGAGAGTCAACCAAACCCCCCTCCGTTATTAGCCCCTTTAATTGCAATGGAACCTTCCGTGAATAACAATAACGAGCATTGTATCAAAAATAATGACGCTAGAAACAATATCAGTTCTCAGTTTTCCTCCAGAAATTCTAATTTAAACCATATGTCAGATGGAGGCTCGCAAGGTCAGCCCTATTTTATTTTATTCTTTTCATATAATTTGTTTCCAAACAGTTTACATACATTCCCATCGTAGAATAGAATGGCTGATTCTTAACGTTTGATGATTGATACCTTAAGCGATCATGAACACAAACATAAACCAGTAGTACAACGCCTAGGGTCCTTACATGCCGACCCCACATTTGCATACGAATCTTACGTTCCCCTGGCTCATTTTACAAATACGTAGCATTGTGGAACTTTAGAATCCTTTGCATGTTTCATTTGTGAACTGAATGAATTATTTGAAAAATTCAAGAACGTTCTTCGAATAGTTCCTTTTTCGAGAAATGCTTAATTCTAATTTGTTTTTTTATTTATCATACTGATTTTGAATTTTATTATTATTACAGGTCGTCAATTATACATGCAGCAACAAACGAATGATTTTTTCAACTTTGGATTCAACTTTGAAGAATTTAATGCTGTGTTGGACACCCATGTAGGGGGTCTAAATACATCCTTGCTGAGCACCCCTATCACACCATCCAATTCAGCTGTAATTCCTGGACCTGCTTCATCACAACAAATGGTAACTTCTATTGTTGGGCTTCCGTCTCCCTTAATTTCCTCTCTGGCTCAAATATCCTTGCCTTCTCCTACATCGTGTACAAATACATCATTTGACTCCCGTCCCGGCACTCCATTGACTGAACCCCGTACCCCAGGTCCATTTTCCTCGTTTAGTAGCCAGTCGATGGTCAATAGTCCAGGTTCGAGTGGAAATTCTAGCCACACTTCCCGAAGAAATTCCTCAGGATCTTCAGTCGATATTGCGAGTATTCCATCCCTTCAAGTTCGAGTATCTATTCTCCAGCAACGGGTTAGCATCTGATGGTTTCTTCTTTGCATTCTCCTGTCGTTTCATGTAGAATGGTCCAATATACACGCACCTCACCATCAGAACCCTCTCATACCTGAGCACCCCTGCCAAACCAAATGCTTCTATGTCTATCTGTATTTATCATAAAGGTTTTATAGGTAATGCCATCAATCGTAAAGATTAATTTTTATTTTTAATTTCTTATAGTTGGGAATACCGAATGAAGCTTCAGTTGAGTTTGTTAATGGAGGACATGGAATTAAAAACCCTCTCGCCTCCCACTCTCCCGAACGTCTTGTATCAGACGAAAAGTCAAACAGCGGTTGTGGTGACTCATCCTCTGAATCAGGTGGAGAAAGACCTATCTCTGCTAATGGAACCGGAAAGCTAGCCTGCAGGATTTGTGGAAAGGCCTTCAACTTACAAAGACTCCTTAATCGCCATTTAAAATGTCACTCAGATGTCAAACGATATCTGTGCACTTTCTGTGGCAAAGGATTTAACGATACTTTTGATCTTAAGCGTCATACAAGAACTCACACAGGTATGAACTTAACTTTTAATACTTAGCTTTGTCCACTATCCAAGATGCAAAATTAGTTTATACTCAATCGTCTACTTTTTGAATAGGTGTGAGACCATACAAATGCAACATGTGCGAAAAGTCGTTTACCCAACGATGTAGTTTGGAATCACATTGTTTGAAAGTACATGGACAACAACACCAATACGCATACAAGGAAAGAAGAACGAAAATGTACGTTTGTGAAGAATGTGGACATACAACAGGGGAGCCAGAAGTACATTACATTCATTTAAAAGAAAACCATCCCTACAGTCCTGCTCTCCTTAAGTTCTATGACAAACGTCATTTCAAATTCACCAATTCTTCATTTGCAAATATGTTACTACAGGTTCGATCTTAAGTAATTTATCTACAGGTACTACTTATCAGATGTACAGTTAAGTGGAAAGATATTCACTCTGGTTAATTTCGAGTTCTCGCTTCTCATCATAATGGGAGCTCAAAGTTGGCTCATGCTATAAATTCTTCAGAAAAATGAATCTAACAAAATCTCTAAATATCTCTTACCTAACATCGCGAAATATCTCAAGTAATAATCAACCAACTTCAAAATCTGTTCGGAGTATTTTGATCAATAATATTAATCTCTACTACTCGACTTCATTATCTAATATCATAAATGTTTATTCTACTTTAACATTCCACACTTACCAGTATCACCACCAATCAAAAGAGTCTTAATTAATTTTTGATCGTTGTATCCTCGCCCTCGTCGTAGTAGTATTAACGAAAAAATTAATCGTTATCACACATCATTATACTAATCACTGCGTGATAAGTAGATTTAGTTTTAAGCGTTAATCATTAAAAGTTAGAGTTATTCATGAGATTTTTTTTCAAAGTAATGAATAATAGCAAAGAATCTTCACCGCAAAAGGTAGTTTCCATCTCCGTAAGTATGAACTTATTGATTTGATATATTTTGTACGAATCATTAATTTTTTGTATGTCGCATATTGCGTAAAGTATTACGGGGTTATAGATTTGAATACGTGGGGTACAAAGTGTAGAAACTAAAGCACTTAATTGTTGTTTAGTTTAATTTTCATGGAAAATAGTTGAGAGGGGACTTGTATTTTATTTAACCTAAATTTAACAAGTAGTTAGTTAGTTAATTACCATCTCATTTCGTCACTAGTTCTAGATTTAGTTATAGACGTTCTAGTAGTTATTTAGTATTAAGAACCATGTTGATCACAGGTATTACTAATATTATAGAAATTCTATTGTATGTTCATTCCAACCCACAACGAAGGAACATAATAATATCATCTCATTCACTGTAAGGTATCATCAGAAGGTATTTTTATCGCAAAATCTGGGAGTTTCTTTGTAATTTTTCACTATTTTGAAACTGGTTGAGAGAAACTGACACCAGCTACATCCTACTGCTTTTATTATACAGCTATAAAATAATAATATACATGTTTAGAGAAATCAACCCATTGAATAGTTTTGTAAAAGTGAATCTTTGATGATTTCCCCAAACGAAATCTCTTTCGATAATCGTCTCATATTATGTCTATCTGTGTTTATGAAAAAAAAACTTATAATATAATTTCCTCATTCGATATTAATCATTCGAACGCACAAATTAATATTAGTAAATGTAACTAAGGTGCTCTGAAGTGTCAAGAATGAAAGAAACGAAAGTAATCTGCTAAGCGTGTGCATCCTTTTAACTTCGTCTAACTTACGAAGTCTTATCCCAGAATTACCGTTACTTGAAAATCTAAATATCATAATGGTAGTCAATCAGTATGGAATTTGAATTCAATGTAAAGAATCTGAAAAAATATGATATCGCTATGAAAAAAAATTTGTAAAAGATGATAATGTTTATTCAGAAACCAATGATACGTACCAACCAATAAGAATTATAATGTTAATCTAAATCTTAAGCTAAAATAGGTATAAAGCATTTTTATATTATTGATTTTAGTTATAATAGCTAAGGCAATCGGAAGAAAGACTGTTAACAATCATGTTCACTATCCATTAAACTAGACAGAAAGAATATACACTATCATTATTTTATATTGCTAGAGATTCGGAATTTTTGTCAAGCGTTTTGTTTTAACTAATTATGATGATGATGATGTATTATAACAATTAAAAATTTCATCATATTTATATTCTTGGATACGTAAGGGTATGATTAAAACAGATGGAATATGTGATTTATAGAGCGTACAAATATTATATATCATTACTGGTTGAATGGAGTTTGTATGTTTGACTTTTTTTTGTAGTGACGTAACGAAGTCAAAATTTTTTGATTGTTTTTTTCCGTTATAGTATATTGTGTTATTATTTTGTAATTTTTCAATGTTCAGTATAAAAATTTGTTGTATAGTACTGAAAAAACATCGATGGGGTTATGCGACTCGATACCAATTCCTTAGAACTTTAGTAATTCTATTAAACCAAATGGAAGATTCTCCAAAAATCAATGAATAAAAAAAATCACAGGAAATTTATGATCTGCTTGTTTTGTTATCTTACTATTATGTAAATTATGTAAGCTTGAATAATAAGAGTAGGAAATAAAGCTTGTTACGAAGTTGTCGGTATTTTACTGTATGTGTACTATCATTATTTACTTTCTTTCAAGCATATTATTTACGCCTTCTGAGGTGGCATTGAAACCTGAGACTGAAAGGAGTCATTGTTAGTGGAATTTGATCTGTTGAACTTGTACAACGGTACTTCTCAAATTGAATCGATTAGTCACCCTGAACTTAAGATACATTTAACCTTCCAATTTTAAGAAAAAACACGGAAGAGAACAAATCGGAAAATTATCATAAAAATGTATCAGTTTCATCCTTATCGATTTTAAAATTTAAACAACTCAAGGCATTCTTGTTGAACTAAAGCAAAAAAATCAAATAGGAATCAAAATTTTAATACCATTTATCATTTTCACTTTTTCCCCTTAACACAAAATGCGTCACTAATCTTAAAAAAATGTTTATTATCCCTCTTTTGCATGACACAACACAAAGTAATAAATATAATTATTATTACTGTGTGGTACATCTGGCCCTATTTGAAAAGAAGCATTTTTATGGAAATTACATTAGCTGCAGGATAGTGACGAAGTTGAAGTGCAGGGTCAAGTATGACTTAATTCCGAATAAAAAAATGAAGGTAGATTTTAAACAACTGTCTTATTTGAATAATATTATACCTTGTGGCTGTTTTTTGTTAAGATATTATGAAGAAAGATGGTTCAACATTGATGCAGCATGCTCCCTACTATTCATTATTTCTATCTCGAAGATGTAATAAAAGTCAGGGTTGCTTCCTGTTCTTGAAAACCAGGGGAGTAGGACTGCTCATTGTCAAGGTCGACTTTTAACCTGCTGCCCGAGTAACACCTGTCTTCCATCATCCATCCGTATACTATTAATTCTCCATGTGAGTAAAAATATACTGTACGGTCTATCTCCTTTGTGAGACTTGTTGTAAGGATTAGTTTAAGATTTTTATCTATTTCTCTTCCCTATCAGGTAGGTAAGTCTTAAGTAGCCAGAAGGGGAGAGGACTTTGCATTAGAAAATGTAATCCAATTTGATCCGAACATCTGGATGTTGATGATGGTGTGTACATTTCATTTGCTTCCAGGAAAAATTCTTGGTTTAATAAAACTGAAAAAAATCCCTTGTGGTTGCATAATTAAGTATTACATCTTTACATCTGCAGAAAAAAGGGTTTTGTCTTTAATAGCTTATTCTATTGATGACCCAGTAGAAAATAAGGTTTGCATGTACACCGACCGTCTGTCTGCCTTCGAAAAATTTATTAAAGCTTAAAGCATTCAGTTTTTTTTTGCAAAGAAAATAGAATTTAATTTACATGTTATAGGAATGAATAGAGAAGAGGCTGATGAGTAGAATTTAAGGCAGGATATGGGGGAAAATAAACGTAGGGGTAAAGAGAGATAGTAAAATTAGATTTTTAAGAATACTTTTTCAGTTGATAAGATAAATATGATATGAAATGGATGGAATTGAAGGTCATCACAAATTGAATGATTATGCATATAAAGTGAAGCTGGGAAGTTATCAGAACTTGATTTAGTAACCGTTTGTATCAGCTAGCCGCAACTAATGCTAAAGATAAGCTTAAGATAATATTTGAATTTAAAATGAATGACATTGATAGAATAGGAAGAGGTCGGTGCTCTTCTTTTTAAAGGTTAACTTGCAGTTAGCTGAAAAACTGAAGACATTTTGTTATAAACCGTTTTGACGTATCTATTTTGATTATCTTTCGGAAGTTAAAATGCCCTTGGTTCCAGAAGTTATTTTTGATTTTACAGTTTCGTGATAAAAATGTTCTGAAATCTTGCAAGATCTTCCAATACTCTTTTGATAAGAGAATACCCTGTTCCTAAGAAATTTAATCTTTGTATGATCATGCCTAATCGTTTTTTGTTATAATGACGATGCAGAACATTAACTTATTCTTTATTTTTGATGCCATTGCTCTTCTAAAATATTTGATGCCACTGGATTGAATTTAAAACTGTTATCTTAGGTATTCGAATCGAGAGTTTATTACCAATAGTTTTTAACCAATTGTTAAGTAAAGATCTAATCCATATGTGTATATAGATTGTATCACAATAAATTAAATTTTAAAAAAATCGTTCTGAGGGGTTGTTGAGTCTCCAATTAGATAAAAACATAAATTGGGTAAATATACACCGAAATTTGGATTACCCACTGCGCCTAATGTTGTTATCATTTGGATCACGACGGTAAGGAGAGGTCCTACGGCCTTGAACGTCGGAATCATGGGAGTTCATGTCATAATATGAAGGTAATTCACTTTGACTAGCATTGTCCTCATCTGAATCATGAGAATCCGGACTATTATCAAATTCATGAATTCTGGAAGTATCTTCATTCATGTACTTCCTACCTTGAGCTAATCGTCCTGATGCAGGCTCAAGCAGTAATCTTCTTGGAATGTCCATGTAATAGAGGCCAATTTGTCTAAAAGTTTATTTAAGTTTTTATTATTTTATTATCAATACTTTGTGTTATAATAATAAACCAAGTTACTTACGAAGGATTCCAGCGTTCTCCAAGAGTACCCTTTTGACTGCACATTTTTCCACACTTTCCCAAGTATGCCAATTGGCCAAAACACTCACAACCAGTTAAATCGGTGAGGATTGACATGGCATAGTAAACAGGAGCCATATTGTGACTGCAAACCTCTGCAAGCACAAAAAAACAATGCTCATCAAGGCTTACCTGAAAAAATCTTTTCCTATACTAAGTATTTTAAATCTCCATTGTTGTATTTAAAATGTTTTCAATATGGAAAAAATTACAGAATAATTGACCCATCTAATAAATTAGGGGTAAAGGTAACTTTCTGTCATAGAAGTAACAAAGACAGGCTAATTTCACTTACGGAAAGGCTTAAGCGTTCCCCACACTTTCAAACATTCAGGTTGAAGTTGAACTGGTAATGGCCAAGGGGGAAGTGGAACAAGATTAAAGTTAGGGTGGAAGTCGGCCTTTAAAAATAATGAGGTCTCACGTTAATTAATTTTTCATCATTTTTCATAATTTTCATCATCAGGTAAAAATTGATGAAATGAATTATTAAATGATTTTTATTTTTTATTGGCCTACGTTTGCGATGTCATCTCCAATTCCATATGAGTTCCAGCTAGTGTGCATAACGTCCACTACTTTACAGTCATTGTTACGCATAGGTCTGCTTGTTATTCCAGGTATTTTCATGTAGAAAAATGGACCAGCTGGATCTAATCCTGTAGGATACAATATTATATTTTAATTTTTTCGAAAATGACTCAGGAGTATTAATTAGCTTTTGCAACATTACAACACAGATACTGGTTAAAAGTTATTAAAGAGGTTAAATGGGTTAAAACATCTTAGTGTTTGAAATCTCCGAAAAGCTGGATTTACATCAGTGGGAACTTAATAGATTTCCGTTTTGAAGTAAATTGGGAGTACGCTTTTAATTGTAAGTATCATATACTGTTTAGGAGAATTTTTTAAGCAAGCTGCATGAACGAATAATGTTTGGGGGTGTTGATATTTATTCCCATGGGTTCTTGCTCACAGTAAACTGTGCGGATTAGGAAATGTTTCAAATACCTGTACAACGTCCGGCTGCCGTTCCAGTAAGTTGGATAACTTTGTTTCCAGCAAAACCAGCAACATGAGCACCCAGAGAGAATCCAATAAGATGGACTTGATCGAGATCTTTGATGACTTTCAAATTGGCCAATTTTACAACCAGTTCACCAACTCGATCTCCAGCTACTTTAACATTACGCACAGCTGCAGTATACATTGGCAAAAGAGTACTTGAAAGGGCATGGGCTAAGCGTCCCCAGTCGACACAAATGATATTGTATTTATCAATTCCATTTTGCATCCTATTCAAATAAGCTACAATAATGTAAAATTGAGGCATGAATTAATATCTATGGGCTTCAAAATCACCTCTAGTTTTGTGTATATTGTTTTTAAGCGTTTCAGATATTATTACCGTCTTTGATCATAGTGGGCATAGATGAGTTGAGCCCATTCTGGGTAAACCCATGCATTAAAAACTTGTAAGGAGCATTAGGAATCCAACCAGCGTTCACAAGGGATGCTTCATTATTGAAATCCAACACTTTAAAATCATAACGATCTCTGAAATTAAAAAATGAAATCAATTTACGATTATTTTTCACCATACAACAAGCCCTTTGTATTAACAAGGAAATTTAACTAACGATGGATTAGTGTATAAGTAAAATCCCATATCGTTTGGATCATCACTGACACTTTCTTTTGGTGTGGTATCGAATATATCTCTTCCAATTTCGGCTCTCCAAGGATCTGCAAATGCACACAAAATAGATTTAAATACCATGATATACCATGATAAGGGTAAAAAATAACGTAACTTTAAATTATAGAAGCCTTTTCTGTATTTAAAGCATCCAAAAATCTATACAGTATGATCGATTGTGTAACTACGGCTCGATTTAATTAAATATAGTCACGATTAAAGTAAAAACGCTTACCCATTATTTCGGTCATCAATGCTCGTTCACTAGGGGATTCTGCACTGCCTGGGTATGTTGGCAAAGATGGAACCTGGGGAAAAGAAAAATCAGGGGTAGAAATAGTGGGTAATACTCGACCGCTTGGGAATAAATTAGGCAAAGGAGGAAATGGTGCCTGAACATTGCCCGAGGCAAAGAAACTCATGGAACAGAGCGTTCCCAAAAGGGCTAATAGAATTTTAGCCATTCTCCGAAACTTTAATTGTAATGTGTGATCGACTGAATATCAAAGAATGATTTTGAGAGTTTGTCTGAAGATCTCTGGAAAATCGAGTGGTATATATACATGAGTTAAAAATGAGTGATCCTCAAGCATTGTTGAAAATCAGCATTTTTTAAATAAAAGAATTCTTGTAAGATTCTACTTGAGGAAGTAGTAAGTCAAAAAACTACTTGATCATGTTTAGGTCAATGGCCACTTATAACTGAACTTTACTGATTATTAGCTGATTAACGAATAATGACAAAAATAAAACAATTATCTGCATTCTACGATCAATTTTGTAAAGAAATTTTGAACAATAATTATTTAATCATTTAATTTTTAATTAATTGCATTTTGTACATCACTTCCGTATTCAAACTGTTTTTTCCCATTGCTTTTACTCCTAGAAAGCTGATGGCAGCAAAAATATAATAATAAATGGGAACAATCTTCGGCAGACGTTGAAAAATGATTCTGTCGTAGCATATTTTTGCTAAATGAAAGAAATTTATAAAATTTTGCACATTTCTTACTATCAGTTTTAATATTTAGCAGGTCAGTTCTTCTCAGGTCAAAGTATCATGAGTTGTACTAGTTTAGTTGATGAGATTGAGCACTTATGTTCGGCTATAACCTGTGGAATGGTCATTATCGCACATGATGCAAGAAAACGTAAGAAATCGCAAATCTTCCGAGATTTACTTATCCGTTTCTATTGGCCCCATTTGACTGAAATTATTTCGATACCTTAATTTAAAGTAAGCTATCAACCAGATACAAGTTTCATATTTCTTCATATTTTTTTTATGTAATTACATGGACAAATAGAACAATAGTTAACATTGTAGAGCCTTTATAATGAACAAGTTCTGTCGCAGCATTTTTTTCTGAACTGGATTATGTAAATTAAGCGAAGAAAAGTTTTTAGACTCGTTAAGTCAAAAAGATCAAAGTTCAGAGTGTTGACAAATCAGCATTCTTTGATGTTGTTTATTTATTCATCAAAAATTCGGGTCAATGCGTATCTTTATCTTCTTTTGAGCCATCAATTTCTCTATTAATAATATCTTATAGGGAACGATTGCATTATAAAAATACAATATATATAATGTTATTGCTTAATCCATGGAAAGAAAAATGACAGGAGCAATTCGCAAAGCTCCAGAAAAATAAGAAAAACAGTTAATAAAAATCTAATGCAGATGAAATATTTACTTAGAATAGCTAATGATAAGTTAAAATTAGGTGAGTTGCTTCCAGAAAATCATAGAATTTTAATCATTAAATTGTAGTTTTTAATTACTAAATATAAGAAATAAGATAGAAAACCCAAGGTGAGTTGTTGTACCTAAAGAAATTGAGAACACACAGTTCTCCCTACTGAAAAATATAAGTCTTACAAAGATTACCTGTTAAGTCTTTCATCCACCAGGTTGGACTCTTCTCGGCGTCTATAAATCATATCTTTGTTCTCAAAGGATGAAAGGACCTTGGTATCAGCAATCTATAATATCTCCGTATTTTTATGAAATTATCATTTAGTTCGGAAATATCTTCAGAACTCTATCTAAAAATGCTAACAAGTTTTAATATAAATATAGGATGTAACATTATCTTTTAATTTTACACTCATATAATAAAAAGATGCAACTTTTGAATTGAAAAGAAATTCCAGTTTATTTAATTCATTTTATCAGTCCTCATTATATTATCATATAGGGCGAAACCGGAATTAACCGTAACATACACTTTCCCTATTTCATTCTGCAGCAAAGTCGAGGTAATAATTTAGTAAATGCGATCTGATATTTAATTTTTAAAAAAGGCTGCAATAATACATAATAGATAAAATAACACATAAGATTTCATTGTGTTCGGTATTTCAAACCAAATTACCAAAGTAGAACAATAAAATTTGCTTTAAAAATTCCAAATTTAACGGTCCGTTCTGCGTTTCAATTATTAGATAAACAGGAAAATATTTTGAGTACCATGCGTATCTATCTATTGTTCTAAGTATATTAAATTTTTAATAGGTCAGCAATTGCTGATTTGATCTTTGTTTGACATATATATATAATTGTACACAAGCATAAATATGAAATGATCTCGTACATGTTTATGCATATATTATATGTACATACGAGTTTATACACATTATGCCGTACGATGAAGTTTCCTTATATTTATTTGTTTATTTATTTCTCAAATTCCCGATGGAATTTTTTATCTTATTAATACACAACACTGAATGAATTGTTTGAATCTATGTATAAAACGTGTACATTATACATCAAAACATTTATTCAGATTGGAATAGGCTCATTTTTAGGTATGGTTGAGATGAGACTTGAGATTTTAGATAAATTTACCGATTTAGAGTCGAATAAAATTGAAAAATCTTTCTTTGCCGATTTTGAAAACACTGAATAAATTGATTCGTTGTTAAAGAATATTATGCTCAGGCTTTCAAGTTTTCGATCGTATTTAATTGGCAATTAATAATTGTTGTTTGTCCGGGGAGTGCAAATTCTCTCTGTACACAACATGTTCATAATTTGTTTCTAACTTTTTAACCTCTTTTAGTAAACTTGCCTTACTTAAAGAGTCGTGATCAATGTATAATATATATTCACATGCTAAGAATAGTGTAAAATTTACTAGTATAATAATACACTGAATATAATATTGTATCGAAGTATAATTTATTATATATAGTGTTATGTTGTAGTGTGTACTTCATATAAGAAAGTAAAGAGGAGGATAGAGCTTTAAAATATAAATTTTATGGCAAAAGAGAACCCTTATGTAATTATAATTTAATTGTTGGATGTTAGATGAGTGAAGGATCACAAAAGATGACCTCAGAAAAGTGTTTTTGCGGTGAGACCATAACTAGAAGCAATGGGCGACGGATTTGGAGTCAACATGAGCGGAGTGAAAGCATGTGTGGAAGGAGACTTGCACGGTGACTGATTTCCTCGGGGTGAAGAACCACTGCTGCAATGGTGAAGCTTGCTCACTGCAAATATAAACAAGATATTTGATAACATTAAATAAAGTTTCACACCATTTACCCATCCTTTTTCAACTTGGATCTATGCATTTCATTTGATTTCCATGTGGTGTGAAAGTTCCAGCTCAATTAATTATCTAATAAGCATTTTTCCGGAAGTAGGGATTATTTTAGCTGGATGGATCAAGTTTTATACTTTTGATAAAGGTGGGCTATTTTTGTATTTTTATTAATATAACAACTAGGTAATTTTGAGCATTTTGGAAACAACTATGGAAAATTTTTGACGTCAGAAAGGTCAGGATGACGTGAAATTACGGAGGTTAATTGGGATTAATGTTCGCTTCATTGATTTTAAAAGTTGAAATGAAACCCTACAGAACTTCTTTAGGCTGTAATGACTTGGTGGAAATCAAATAGGCAAATAGGCCTGAAAACTCTTGTCAATTTATAGGACATTTTTCAATAATTCAGAGAAGTGATAGAACTTCCACAAACGACCCTTTCTTTATGCTCCTTCATCCTCATATATCTAAGAAGTTGGTGCAAAAGTAATTTAATACATGTTCGTCTGAAGAAGCAGTTCTACACTTAAGAATAAGAAATGGAACAAGAATCAAAGGAGTAAAATCAATTATTGTAATCTAGATAAGATGAAATGAAAAGAGACACTGTGACCAAAAGCCAGATGGACAAAAGTGGGAGGGGAAGGAGTAGGTCGTCTGTGATTATTGGAAAGAAGTTAGAACGGGAAGGGAACTAGAAGGAAGATTAAAATTTGTAAGAGAAACGATTGAGGGTTGTTACTAAGTCTGATTTTTTACTCTTCATTGCCGATCCACTACTACCTCTTTGCTTAGAAATCGGATAGGAAAGTAAAGTAAAAGTAAACTTGGATATGTATAATCAAACGCCCTTGCTCCTGTCTCAAGTCAAGAGGCAAAAGTGTTCAAAGTCAGTAGTATTAGTATTATTATTATTATTAGATAGTAGAGAAAGTAAATGCATACAAGGACTTGTGTAGGACTATCGAGATGGGTGGGAAAGTGCATAGAATGATATAAGTCTATGGACTTTGTGTTATTTGGGTGCGAATCTAGAAACACAAGGATGAAAGGACCATGCCTAGCGTCGCTTGTGACGGTTTAATCTAGGAAATTGCGGCTCATATTGCTTCAACCATTTGTCTCACTTAATGTCAAGTAACCGCTCCATGCCACATGATGCCCAACCCGAAGAAGGACCAAACTCATCCTTTCTCTCAGGCAAAACCAAGAAACTCAAGTCTACTCTTACTGCATGCAACTGCAAATCTATATACATTCGGCCAGACCAGAAGAGTCACACTTATCAGTTACTTTCCCAACTACTTTTCAAACTGAATTCACCCAACACTAAGGCCCAAGCTATGTGCCTACTTTTGTTAGACTTGTTAGTTAGCTCAAGTAATCTTTCTCTAGTACTATTGCTATCTAATATCACACTACTTCTTAGTCCAATACTGATGGCTGAACAAAGTCTAGAGGAAGAATGAAATAAAAAGGTATCTCAACCCAGAGGTTTTCCCCTGAGCTTCCTTCAAAGTTCAACTTCCAACCAGAACAACAAATAAATGCAAGCAAGTTGCAACCAGTATCTTATCATCATCATGTGTACATTATTTTTGGCCTGTAGGTTCCTCATTATGTCTACTTAGCTTCGACCTATTATCTTGGAAAAAGTTGCATGGTTCTAGTAAAAGTACAACAACGGCTCCTTTCACTCTCCAACATTAATCAAAATGCGTACCCTATGCACTACTCCCATTTTTTTACTCTTGTTGGCTACTATAAATTATATGTAATGTCTTGTTCTTGAAATTAAAATTGTTGGAAACTTTTAATACATTTTTTTATTAATCAGTTTGTTTGTGTAAATATGTCTTTAGTTATTGTTTTTTTCATATTTGACATGGTATACATCTTCTATATATTTACACAAAATCTTAATTCAGCAACAGAGTTGACTTAAGGACTATATATGGATGAATAAAACATGTAATGTAATCTATATAAGGGTACGTGAAATGAATCGGTAAATACCTGAAGAATCTGAGTGTTTAGAATTCTCTTTGGCTGACTTTCCATTAAGTTCTTGTGATTTGATACTAGAAGAGTTGACACTGTTTTCTCCATTAGTATTCCCATTCCCTGAATTATTGCTGTTACTTCCGCTCCCTTGTCCAGACGAATTTGATCCATTTGAGTTACCGCTGGAGCCTTGCTTTTGTTGAGCCAATCTTTCTTGCTTACGGAACTTGGCACGTCGATTTTGAAACCATACCTAGATAAAATATCACCAACTGAATTGACTTCCATAAATATTATCAACTTATTTTATGAAGAAAGCCCTTCTTATTCTGTTTCATACTTAGTCATTAAAAGTATTCATTAAACTTTTAGATACAAATTTATCTTTAAATTCCCTTGTGAGTCTTTTATGATCAACATTGATAAAAATGCTTACATAAACTCGCAAGGCTTAAAATATTCTGTAATCAACGTGTTGATTCAAAATTGTTAATCCTCAGTGGTCCTTCCTACCCCACCCAAGCAATCATTCAGGCTTTTAAGCAAAGTCCTTATTATTATTCGATGTTAACTATAATCACATACTTATGTTATCCTGCTTTAACTGAAAGGAATGAGAGATTGATTTACTTCATGGAAATATATTTCTAGTTACTTAAACAAGATTATATCACATCCTCAAGCCAACCAAGCCACCTGTCATTGTTGACTCAGCAAAATTCCCCTATTACTTCCAATCCCTGTTGTCATTGTCATTCCAATAATCCTTCTCTTTTTCTTTTTGTATGAGATCATTAGTGTAGGACATAGTGTCAGAACGGTACAACAGTTAATAAAGCCATCCTTTCAATATTTTGTTATGTATGAAAGCTCTGGTATATTTATTGGAAGAAAGCTCTTAATGCTAAGAGTTTATGGTGGTGAAATGGGTATAGGGTAATTTGCGCCTGCACATTTGCGCCTGCACACTTGCTCCTGCACATTTGCCCCGGTACATTTGCTCCT
>JAQGBU010000474.1:0-27146 GCA_034698605.1 Isotoma decorata
TGCTGCATTTTAAAGTCGTGTTTTAATGTAACACTGACACTAAACACAAAATGCTTATACTTTTTACAAACTAAACAGTAACCTTTTAAAGACGGATGATCACTAACTAGGTATTTTACTTCATGATGGGAATTATGTGGGAGAAGAAGGTCTTTTATCTTAAGAGACGAGAGAGTCAGCTGTCTTACGATCTTTTAAATAAATTAACGGT
Organism: Isotoma decorata; assembly: GCA_034698605.1. NCBI lineage: Eukaryota > Metazoa > Arthropoda > Collembola > Entomobryomorpha > Isotomidae > Isotoma > Isotoma decorata. Next base: position 212 of record JAQGBU010000474.1, read on the forward strand.
CTCAAGTTGATCTGTAAGGAAAGGAGCTGAAGGGAAAAGCACACTGAAAGGAATGATTCTAAGATAAACCAACCTGGTGAAGATTACTATAATTTTCTAATAATGCCTCCACCTACTCATTCTCTTATAAATATAATGAATGTCCTATTTCGAATAACCACCTAGGGTTCATTCCTTAGTCCGTGGTGAAGTCACAAACCGGATCTCACCAAAAAGATTTATGGGGGAAATAGTGCATTCGATGCATAATAGGATCTTCATCATCAAAATATTATAAAAGCTACGAACCCTAAGCCTTTCATATAATACTAAATGCACTAAAGATTTTACTTCTGCTCCGTTCCTGGAGGCCTACTCCTTATTCAAAACCTTTGAGACGTACAAATACACGACATAGCTCCGTGGGTTAAATTTCATGATTCCACTTGTTAGCAATTCTGACGTTAGATTTATATCCGACAGCCTTTAATCTGTCAAGTGGTACTAGGCCAAAGCTTGTCTTCCTCCAAGGAACAATTTCCTTACATTTTATTTATATTGATGCCAGAATGGAAATGAAGGATCTTAGGTATGTGCGTATGTATTGGGTACAAGACAAGAGGATTGAGGAAGATTAGAAACATTAGATTACTATAGGTATATACACATATAAAAAATTTAAAGAGCAGAGGGTACATAGAAGAAAGACCGTAGATTGAATGAGAAAGAGGTCATTGCAGAACAGATCACATGATAGGGCATGGGTACTACTGACACTGACGATAGTCATGGGGAAGTGGTGCGTCAACGTGCTTGTCGTCTCTATGTCTTTCACCCTCCCTCTTTGCCTCTCTCTCTGGGCTAACAAAAACTGTCTCCAGAAAAAAATTATTATTTTCTTGCGGAATTTCCTCATGCCAAGTTCGATAACATAACATCTACTACATTTTACATACAAGATACAGATTCTTATTTACTAACTATGTATCCTCCCACAACCCCTACGTGATATGCATGTTCAGTACAATGTCTGAATAGATAAAGATATTTGTTTTCCTTTCCTTTAGAATAAAAAATAGAAAATACTTTCTTTAGAGAAAAAATTTGAATTGTATCCATTTCCATACTGCTATCCAGTTCGTGCTTGTACATAACCTCTGATTTTGTTTTATTTGAACTCTCCATGCATTCCGTTTTAGCCCTTTATACACATCTAGGCATATCCATATTGTACTACTTGTCTTCTTGTCATCAGCGCCCCACCCAATCTATTCAGAGTGACAGGCTGTGCACCACGAATCCCATCACAACTGACTGAACCTATTGTATCATTCAGTAAGTATTAACTAGAAGGCCAAAGCAGGCCAGACCCAGAGTAAGCAAGCTTGAGACATTTCCTATCACTTATTACTTTCTCCACTACACTGAACATAATAGAGAATTATAATAATTCACAGGATAATAATGTCTTCACTTTATCCGAAACTCTGGCTGGAATGCAATCGTATTGTAAGATTATAGATTATTTCTGTCACTATGTAGGATGTAGAAATATGAATGATTTTAAATATTATAGAATATCTATTGTAGATTCATATTGTAACTTGTTTTACGGAGGATTAAGCATCTCATCAAGTATTGACTGAATCGGGTTGACTTTTTTACCCAATAAAAAAGAATATTATTATTATAGATTTAAAAAATCTTTTGACTTTGAAAATTCTCCCTGCCCTTTCAGTTTATGCTACGGGGGTATGGAAAACCTTATAGTAGATTTATGCCTCTAAAGATAAAAGATAAAGTTAATGTTATTAAAAAGTAGGTTATAGGTTTTTGGCGTCTTTATGTTGAATGTTAGTGACGCTGACATACGAGCTAGTCCTTGATCCTTTGTGTAATACGAAGTTAAACAAACATATTATTTTTATTTGCTATATGGCATGGTACAAAGGTTACTATTTGAGTTTGAGTACTAGAAAGATCGAAGTAAACTTTAAGGATTTTATATAGAACGTCGAGTATAAAATAAGATGTGTAATGTTTGACATTTGGATAGAGGTTAAGTATGTTTTTCTAAAGACCCTTTCATCATAAATTTGTTAAACATCAATAACTCCCATTTTCTTCTACTTCAATGCTTCACTCACTCCAAACAATAATATACCAAGTGGAAAAACTTTTTTTTTGGTAATTTCACCTTTTATCTTCAATTAAAATAAGCTTTATTGTGAAATTCGTATGAAATGGGCTGTCCGTGACCATGAATCTCTTACAATAATGTATTTATATACTTTTTTTGATAACATCAGAACTTTTTTTTTTAGAAAATACACCACTCCATAATCTGGGTACAAAATCACAAAGTAAACATTGCGAAATATCTATCTTATCAAAGAATTTAAAAAAACAACCTTTATTCATGCTTTGCGATGCGATGCACACATGTAATCATTTTTTCACCAAAAAACCCTATTATGAATTGCACGAAAAGCCTTTCAAACTTTCACTCAGGGTCATTATTATATTGTATTATGATGGGTCATAATAAAAGACAGTATGACCTCGAATATCATACAAATTCATGATGTTTGGTTGGTACCTGCCCATTCCCTTGCATTTAAATTGTCTATCTCTATTCCCCTCATCATCATCGTTATTATTATACACTATTATTATGCTTATCATGTAGCATTGAACATGTAATAATGTAATAGTAGAAATGACGATGAATAAATGTAAAGGCTTCATTATACTCAAACTCCCTTCGTAGTCAAGTCAGTCAAATCATCGTAATGAGATCAGTAAAAGCAAGCCAAGAGCTGAAGAAAATGACTTTCACCTTTCGTTAAAATCCTTTCATGTTCTTTTTCCCATCTTGTAACTTGTAACTCATATATCGTCCTTTTATCTTCACTGTCCTATTATGCACACCGTAGCAAACTATTTGAACATTATAATACGATATGATTTTGTTCATTATGTTGCAACAAAAACACTCATATTTCTTGCCTCACTAATAATATTACCTAAGCAAATTACAAAATTCACTCACACTCCCGTGTTTTCCAACAAAGGATTCATAAGGGGTTCATAAATCAAGCGTTTGATTTTAACATGGCAAAGAATTAAAATACCCAAGTGGCTACCTAATTGGCACGTGTGAGGAACTTCGAGTTTGGAAGAAAAATCGATAAGACATGTGCTAGACAGAGGTGGTTCCTGTAAATGTGTACTTGCATATGAGCCAGAAAATCTTTAACATGCTTTCTCGTCTCACAATGCATTTAAAGGTAAAACCAGATGCCTTGACTGGTTTTTTATGAACAAATATCATTACAGTAGACTTGTGAACACAACCTTAAACTTAATACGTGAAATGATGGATTTTTATCCCAAATTCAAAGAACTTTGAAGAAGATGGTAGACGAATTATCAAATGACAAAATACCGTGCTTAAAAGTCAAATGAGACTCATCTACTTAATGAGTTAAACAAAGAAATGAGTCTGAGAAGTAATGAGATTATGACTCACCTGCTTATTTCCTCCACGGCTGTTAAAATCCTCGTCTACTTGGAGATTAGGCGGACGGCTTCCCTTTCGATTCCTTGATGCAATAGCAGACTCATGTGGCTGACGAATTTGCTGGGATTGGGCGAAAGGATGATTGGAATGTGAAAATGAATGTGATGAGGAATGACCTCTGAAGAAATGGGACCCAGACTGTCCCCCACCACTTGGACCTCCGGAAGATTCAGGGTCACGTTTCCCCGCAAATATCAAATGGGTCCTGTAGCCCCGATGGTCGCCGTCCCCACCGTCTTTTTCTGTAACACCACCACCCGTATTATTCTCCCCTTTATTTTTCCACTTATTGAACATCATACTCATGATGGTATCTTTTTTATTTAAGTTGCTGAACTTTCCACGAAAAAAATCAGCTCGAAAGCAAGAACGCTTAATGCGCTAGAACGCGATTAAACACTAATTTGTATTGGCTAAGGCGCAACTCCAGTCTTGGTTGATTGCCACTGTAAGTCTTGCGACTTATAGGAGAATTCTAAGAATTTTTCCTCCGAAATGAAATTTTTACGTTTAGAAAATAAAGAATTTTTATCCATCAGACTAAATTTCATGACTATTTTCAAAATAAATTTTAAAGCTTTTGAAACAAAAGAAACACAATCACAAAACACATATATAGCATTATAATTATTACAATGTAAATACGAAGTAGCGTAGGTAGATTCTATTATACAATGGGGAAAAGGGAAGAGTTGAGCAAACTAAAAACTGTTAACTCTGCGTTACGGTTGGCTTCATAAGACCCCAGATGGGTATTTTATTTTCCCTGAATAAAGGCTAAAAAGAAGGCACTGATTTCACAGATAAAGCAGTAGCACCACTAGCACTAATACATCCTTTAGGATATATATTACTAGACTATTGAAAATTTCATGGTAAATCGATTTTTTATTAGATTCTTGTCACAAGCATATTTTTTGATTTCTCCATTTATTCCACCAACGTGAACATTTGCCCAATGCCATAAGATGATGACAAGTGGGCAGCTAAAAGGGTTTACTTTTGTATTATAATCGTAATCGCATCATCAGCTGAACTAGTTCCTCCTCTCCGAACGGATATTATTATTTTATTTTTTATTCTATCAAGTAATACAATTATCTTAACTTTTGACAATTGTACTTATTATTTACCTTAAACTTGATTGAATAAGGTTGAGAAAGTTGGGATTGAGCTGAATGGTCTTTCGATAATGCAATTTCCCAGTTCAAACGAAAAGACAAACAGTTACAAAAAGATGTTTTAATGTATTTATCTTGAAATTGCTAAGACTGAGATCATCATCTCTCTTAGGAAACAGACAAATGGAACCAGCCACGGAGAAATTCAGAGACAGAGTGGTACATTCGTACGTTTAAATGACACAAAGGACCTGAACACACTAACTAACTGGTGAATGAAACATAACGCTATATAAGAGGACGTACTGAGGAGGACAGAACGCTAAGATCAGTAAAAAAGAAATGTCCCATAGAAAGTGCCATAGTCACCAGCAGCAGTAGTCTACAAAAAATAAGTATTAGTGAATCTATCTGCATCATCGCATCGTATCTTATAGTGGTTTCATATCATTTGAATCTCTGTTTTGTGTATTATTATACACTAGTACTGTGTACACACCAACTTAAGAGGAAGGAAGATTGGCCAACAAGAGATGAAATGAAAGAAGCAAAAAGAAGGAACTGTTCCAAGATTTCTCTTTAGGTTTTGAGAACAGAAATAGCCTGGGACATCCCAACTATATTCCAGTAGTAAATGTAATAATAGAGTTGATAAGTTTATAGAATAGGATGGAAGATGTTAAATAAAAAAGGATTACGGTGATATGATGTGTATTTTAGATTTAGAGTAATAGCAGTAAACTTGCATGGCTACCTACGTAATAATATTATAACATATAAAACTATTCCATCCAAATGTAATTTAACTGTGTGCAGACTTTGAGACTATGAGGGAACGATAGAGAGAAAGAAATTCGTTCAAAAAAACTACAACTGCAAATGAAACCTTATTTGTGTAATATATTAAGACGATAGAAGAGTATTATTGTCAAGGATTAAGAAAACTTTAAATCATTTTTCTAATCCCCCTTTCCAATTTTTCACTTCTGCTGCGGCTACCGAAATTCACTCACAAAGAGAATACATACAGAAGAGGAGGAGGGCTTTACGCTTTGTTTTTCATCTTTACACCACCACCCAATGACCTATTTATGTCAAAGTTATAAGAAATTGCATTTATTTTTTTCAATTTTTAAATATTGAGACCATGAGAAGTAAGGACTTAGGTCTAAGATATTGGTAGACAGGAACTACTACTACTTCTACTATACTATATGATAATATGAATAAGAGACTACGGTCTACTACTACCAGACTAAAAAGCTCTTTTAGAACACAATCTACACTACTAAACTACTTTTAGTAAATTGGACGAGCTCACCACAAACATGAAAAATTACTGGTGAGGATTCTGTTTGAGAGTTCGTTTCTTCTGAAGTTATTAGTAGTTGCATTTTTAACATTTACTATGATAAAGGAACTATGCAAAGATTTAAGGGCCCACGACGATGAGATGCACATTGTGTAACGACAATTGATGATATATAGTAAAGCGCTTAGCCTTGCGGTGTGGCAGTGGTTTTACTCAGAAAGAAAAAAACTTTGTTCTTTAGAAGAAAAACCTTGTGTGATTGTGACCAACTCATGACTGAACACTGACTGCCAAAGAAATTTTCGAATTCTTAGAGGACAAATGTCTTCTAGTTAATAAAGTAAGGGTTTCTCTTGTAACTTATGGTTGGTAAGGTGGTAACTGTGTGGTATGAATAGTGAGCGTGTGAAGAATAGAGGGACAGTAAGTATTAGTTGAATTTGGTTATTTATGAGGTTATCTCTTTTTGGCATATAAATTCTATTTTACTAAAACAAATCAATATATTAGGTAAGCTTTCGTCTGTATTGAATTCAATAGTCCACTACGCTTAGTACATTTTCCTTCGTCCATCAAAACTTACAAAGTTCTGAAGAAAAGGGAGCTAATAAGGTATTTAGATAATAAATGGCTTTCTAATACTATGGTACATCGGGTATATGGAGAAAGTGGTAGGACTACTACTACTGGAGTGGTGTGTGTTTGTAGTGAGAAAAGCACGCGACATACTTAATGTGAAAATAGCTCATGGATTGATTGCAAAGAGAGGACAGAAAATGACAATATGAATGAAATTCCATGCCATGCCGTAGTTTACTTATTGACTGTAATTGAGCTTCGATGACTTTATTAAAAATGTACGAATTTCTATCCAAGTGATTGTTATTTCATTTTATACGTGAGTCGGCTAGTCGTTTGAATGACGATAGTGGATTTAGCTTAATGATGGTCACATAAAAGTGTTTAAATAGTATACAGGGATGATATAGCACATTCTGACTGTGACATTAAACTATAATATGATATCTTTGTGGATTTTCATTTTCTTTCCAGAATTAGAATTTTGCATACAAAAGTTTTTTAGGATTGGTCGAAGCGTATTGTTATATATTGGATTATGTTGTTGTGATGTAATGGGAAAGTGCCAAGTTTTGCGTGAAGAAAGTGCGTAAAACCTATATCTATCTAGTGTGAATCATGAAGGACGTTTGTTTTTGCATAATGCAAAAAAGTTAGCCAACTTTTCCCTTTCTTTAATAATTATTCCATTGAAAAAGACCCAAATTTCGTTTCCCTTCCTTTGCCTCAGACCCTCTTCTTTTGGCATCTTACATCACGGTTGATTGGAGTTTACAAATAAGAAATGAACTTCAAAGAATAAAGTTTTTCTTTACGGAAGCTCCTTTTCTCTTTTACTTCTTACTTATATAACTAGTTATTCAGAATAATCTTATCCATTCATTGAAACTCCTCTATTATTATATATACTTTTTGTTGGAGAATTCATACTTCTTAGTAGGACTTACTCAAAAGAACATGATGAATTTAAGCCCTTGAGACTAAGTGGGAAGAAGACGGAGTGAATCCGTATTTTTTTTTACTAGAGGACAGCGATTTTAATATTTGATCTGTGACTGGAACCTCTTTCTTATGAATATTCAACTGTGTAGTCTTCCTTCCTTATATAATGTTTGTTTAATAATAAAGGAAGAAAGGAAGAGACGGCTTCATCATGATCATCATTTTTTCATAAACTTTTGTTTCATCATGCCCCCATCATATTTCCTTCTAATAGGATTTCTCTTGCATCATCATTTTGCACCGTATAAAAGAGATTTGCTGTACTTGCTAGTTTGTTTTTTATCCTAGGATATTTGCATTTGTATTTTGGGTTGAAGATTTTAGATTGTATTGTGTAGACAAGTAGTTGTAATAATATTGTAGAAGAAAAGAGGAAATCCGTTCCCCGTATCAAAAAAGTTTGTCTAATTTGAGAGAGATCAGTAAAGGAAGAAGAAGCCGGGACAAAGTGGAAAATGAGGTTAACCTAAAGAGCTCTAGACCTTTAGTCATACAATTAGTTGGTGTTTTCTTGAAGTGCATTCTTTGTTCTGTTTCTGCCATTAGGAGTTGTTCATAAGTTACAAACATAGAAAATACATGATACACAATAAAAGATATATTATAAGTGTTTGATTATCTAGTTATCTATAATGTGGGGCATTGTGCAACATCCCTTTCGGGACTACTATTCTACAGTTTTTTGTTAGAGTTTATTGGAAGACCACTCCCATCCATTTCATACTGCTTGTTAATAAGCAAAAATAAGTTATTTATTTATTCAAAGATTTCCAACACCCGAGTCTAACCCACCTTCCTTGAAGTTAAATATGAATCAAATTAGAAACTATGATAGTTTTAAAGATAATTACATTGGATCGTTACAGATTAAATGAACGATCAAATTAACTTCTTTATTAACTGTCCATTTCCCCTCTATATTTCCCACAGGGTCAACTGTTGTAAAATATTTTTTCCCATACGGGGTCCTAGGGTCAAAGGTAAGGTTAAGTTCGTAAATGGGATCAATCGACCACACGCCTTGCTGTCGCAATTCGCTCCACTCTCTTTAGCTTTCACACCCCTTACACACACGTATCGCTGCTCTACTTCGGTATACAGTTTGTATAGCTTTTTTAGTTTGTTGAAGTAAAATGAAAGATATCTAGGTATCTGCTTTTGTTTCGTGCATGCAAACCTTTCCCTTCTTTTGGAGATCTTCATGAGGAGAAATAAGTCCTTCAAGGTTTTAAGTCTTAAGGTAAGTGCAGGAATTAAATGTTAATGGATAGTTTGTGGTATCAATAATAATATTATGTTTGAGAATAATAATGATTTCTGATGCCGTAGCCGTTTCTTTTATAAAGTGAATTGTTCAATTAGATAGGAGACAATATATTATTTTGACAGGTTTAATACTAAAAGTAGATCTTTCAAGAGCACGTTTTTTAGCTATGCTTGCCCTCCTATTGTCATATTGTCACCCAGGTGCTACGTTTAAGTGGCAGACATGATGGTAACTGTTATGCAGTTGCAGAGTCAGCAATGAAGATAGATTTGATTGCCTTATTGCTTTTTCTGGGTGTAGTAGTAGCAGTAACCCCACTTTCACAACCCTATCCAAGTGACCTTCAACTTAATGTAAAATCGGCAGCATTTTTACGATGAGGACGACGAGACAGAGGATGAAGTGTGAAAGTGCCATCGCTTCAATCACAATCTAAAAAGCCTGGTTGATTTTATGATGCAGTGGAATGAAAACACATCGTGTGACCTTATTTTTGAGTAAGTCGCTTATCCACTATCCATTCTATAAGTTTGAAATAGTAGTTTAACACAACTATCGAAAACTATCTTAAAAATAGCTGATGTTTGGTATTGTATGAGGTTTTGACATGTAATACTAGCTTCTTTGGCGATAAAATGCCAACGTTTTTGGACAACTAGAGTATCTAAAGAGAATGGAGCCATTGGAAGGCTTTTCTCAGAAATAGAAATCGGATAGCTTTTGGTATTATTGCAATGCCTTCGTTATTTTGATATGGTGGTTTTATGAAAAAGGTAAAGGAATCTTTGCTTGATCCAGTGCAAGTCTTAAAATGATATCATGTTGGAATTATCTTTGTCTTCTACTCTTCACGCCCTTTGCAATCATCGTCTTACATGACCATTAATTTTCAAGATTCTACAAAATTGCCCTGAATTTACAAGAAAATTCACAGTAATTGGGAAACTTACCTACAACTTACGTATACATTTCCCTGATCCTCTTTCAATACCTTAATACCAATTACAAAAAGTCTAAAGTTCACCTCAAGAACTTGGATAAATACCTACTGCCTATAATTATAAAGTTATAGGTATATATATCAAATACTTACCGTTTGACAATAGTAGTAAATAAAATGGCAAATGGCAAGCAAACGTGCTTGTTCAAAGGTACTAAAGCCAATTTTATCAAAAGTGACTGTGATCGAACTTCAGAATGTTTGTCTTGGGACCTAAACTTTTATGCATCGAATGGTAAACTATATTCACGTAATTTTGATAAATTGTCTGACTCCATCAATTTCAAAGTGAAAGACAAAACTTCCCAAGTCCGACTTGGTTATTGAACGAAGCTGTATTCACTAGACAAACCCAAATATGAAATTGAATACATTTTTATAATCTTGAAAATTATTCATTCACTAGAACCACATGCTATAAAAGGATCTAAGCCTTACCTCTCATAATAATATTTCATAATTTCATCAAACAGGCTCAAGATAACACTTGCACAATACAAAAGTTAACGCTTTCTGTTGACTAGGGCGTCTTTCTGTTTTAAACCCTCACCTAAACGCGTCACGGCATGAATAATACATTTGCTATTAAGCTTAATAGACCGGATTTAGTGTATATATAGTACACGCTGCATTCCATTTTATAGTCACTACTCGTTAATGTTTGTTCTGCTATTTTTCAGGCCTAGAACATTAGAGCAAGCTAGCAAGGCTTCTTTAATGTTTTTCAAAATTGTACAAAGAATTTTTTCCCCAAAGAAAATGTAAAGATTAAAAAGAAAAATGTCGTAACAAAGAATGATACTGATAGCGAAAGCGTGTCCTCCTGTCACATCTCATCTGTAACTTTTTAACCAACTCACCGCACATACCAGACCAGAGAGAAGAAATTCCTTTCCTCTATTTAGAGCAATGCTTAGATATAACTACCACTGCTATGGGAAATGCGTCTCATTAACTTTCCCAGTCTATCTGTCTACTTTTTTCTTGAATGCCATTGCATTTGTTATGCTTAGAGCCTTTACCTTAGTATACATTGTATCTATCACTAGAATCACAGGGGAGGAGGATGGAAAATTAAATGTAGAAGAAAGTCTCTTGTAAACGTATCAGGTTAATATTGCTAGTCATCAGTGTACAAAGTAAAAATTATACAAGAAAATATCGTTTCTTTACTCTTACCATGGAAAATAATACGTGAGGGACTTCATTTAGTGTATTAAACTCACAAGGCAAGAAGTATCTCGTAAACTGAAGAAAAACTACAAGACTCTTGCCCATAATTTTACTCTTTCCCTGTCTCTCGCAGTTTTATTTCTGTTGTATCAAGTAATTTTTTCTTTTTTTGACTCTGAAAGAGAAACTGTGTAGATGGAGAAAGCACTTTATCAGAGGTTAGAAAGCAAGTCCAACATATCAGTAGTAGGACCTTGTACTTGTACTAAGTAGTGGTTATATTAGATACGCCTACCTCTCACGAGTGGATAGATAGTGGTGGTAGAGGTAATAATAATAATGGGTAGTTTCTAACGTTAACGAAGCGAAATGAATGAAGTTCAAGATAACGAGATTTGTTATTACTTTTCTGTGAACATACGCACTAACCATGTACTAAACTTCTGGACATGAACTAAAATTTACGCAGTATATAGGATTTAGAAAGTTAGTCAATTGTACCAGGTTTTATTAATATAATTACCGAGCTCATTAGGTACTTTGAAGGTTTTTGAAAACTTTGGCCTGCCCCCTCACAAAGTTACTTTGAAAGTAAAAGTTATTTGAATTTAATGCGTGATATTTCATAAGTTTTGAACTGCGGAGAAAACGGAATATTTAGAAGGGGATCTTGTTTACGACAACATTTTGAAAGGTTTCCAATTCGAAAGTGTTGTAAGGTTGAGGGAGAGAGTATACACTTCTTATCTAATTTTGTATTATGTACCCTACTGCTTGAAGCTTAAGGACATCAAAACAAATTTCTTTCGTAGGAGTTTAAAAGTAGCGGATCCGAAATGTACGCCGAATTCTCTAAGTTTGCTTAACTACTTAGGTGAAAGTAGGGCTTTTTCCATCATTTCAAGGCGTTCTGTATACAGCTTAGGGTAAGTTTATTTAGCAGAAATTTACTCTCGGAAGGGAAATTTCACCACAAAACTTTGAACGTAGTAGTGGATTCAAACTTTTGAACAGAAATAGTTAAAAGCAACAAATTGTATTAGTATTAGAGGGATAAGAGAAGTGTACATAGAATAAGAAAGGACACCAACTGACAAATAGAATTCGAATAGAAAAGAGAAAGTTAATCTAAAGCGACAGAAGAACCTTTCCACATTTCCATTGATGCACGCAGAAAGAAATCGAGTATGAAAATACTTTTGTATTACTTCTTCATGGTTTGAGTAGGGTAAAATGCTTAGAGGCGTTTTACTCTCTTTCTTCCCAGCAATGGAAAAAAATACTTTCTTCATATGGTTAAATTGAAAGAAATCGTGCAAGAATTCACTAAGATAGTCGAAAAACTCAAGATCCACTAACATGCCATTCCGCAGGCAGGTAAGATATATGCAAGCGAAGATCTGTTTGTATTTGGCTTTCTGTGACTTTTTTGTATAATATTTCAAGAGACTTGAACCTTCATTTCCATTGTTTTTTTTTAAATTGATTGAATTTTTTTTTATTTAAACCACGAACAAGGGCAATGTGGGTTGTTTAGATTAAATTAAAATTGAAATGATTCTAATGGTTCATTTAGTCAATCTTTATTTAAAACTCAATGTCACTTTTTCAACAAGAGGCGACCAAGAAATTAAACTTCTTTGACATTTGAATACAAAGGAAAGGAATGGGTTTGATTTCAAATCGTAAAACTAACACGACACTATTATAGCTTTAGCTGAGCTCAAAGTAGTAACACAAATGTAAAAGTTCTACTAGGCTTCGGCAATAGATTTAATTCACCGGTGGTGATAAACCTTGAGATTGAAAGAAACCTTGAAGTAACGTGCCAACAAAACATGATCTATAAGTAGATAAAGTAGATTAGGGCATGATTTGTTTTTGATTTTGAACTGCAGTTTTCATTTCCATCACAAAATGTTCCTTGAAATGGTACTATAGGCTAAGGGATTTAAGTGCTTCTCACACGCACACAATTATTATTATGTACTAATCAAAAAATGAACCTTGCTTGCAATGGTAGTATGAGGTAGCTAATCCACGCTGTAATTTAGTTATCTAACAACACAAAGTCTTGCCACTTTGCTACTGCCGTAATTGCACACTGCGATCAACTATATTGCTAAATGTATAGATCGGGTAGGGTTATAAGGTCAAACAGGCATGTCGTAAATCTCTAGAGAATAATAAATTGACTTATTTTCTATATATACACGTTCCTATTTGCAGCCTGTAGAATTCCGTTTCTAGTGAAAACTTCGTAAATTATTCAACCAAAGAATGCACTCAAGCGGTTGAACTTTTGCAAAAAAATCTTTAAGATGTAATAACAACATTCGTTTCTTAAGTAAAATTGCATTGTAAATGAGGTATTTCAAATAAAGCACGCTCAAAGTTAGAACTATTACTAAAATAAGAGGATGGAATTTTATTCCAAGTGATTTATCGTACCCATTTACTCGTAAAAAAGTTCAATTTAAAAAAGATTTTGTACTCAAATGATGCTAAACGTGTTTCCAACTATTCTAACTTTCAAGTTATTACCTTCAACACTAAAAACTGGTATCAAAGTAGTCATCTCATCATACTAGTAGTAGTTTAGTTTATAGTAGAGACCAATGTAATACAAGAGGATCACAAGGGATTGTCAATTTGTTGAGCAGTTTCGGAAGGGAAACAGCAAAGAAATGCAATTATCCGTAATGCACTTCCTTTTTTTCTATTCTCGAGTAAAACAGACCTAAGACTCTAAAATCTACAACTTACAAATTGCATCCAACTTGATAGCAGCATTTCACATCTGCAGTCAAACTTTACGAAATAAGAAAGCACCAAGGAATGTCAGTAATAGCTTGTATTTCCCATATAAAGACCAGAAAGTAGTAGTAACTAGTATATTGAATGTGTGGTTGAGTTACTTTGAGCTGTTACTTATCTGATGGAATGTCTGAAAGAGAGAAAGCCTACGGAAGGGGACCATACAGTTAGTGTCACTTTTCTTTCCCACTTTGAACCTAAAAACTGCAACTACCACATACTCATATACACATGCGATACACTACATCACTGGCAATTTTTATTAAGCCTTGGCATATGGATGGAGCTTGCCAGTCACTAGTCTCACTACAGAACGTAATCAAAGAGCAAAAAGACTTTTCGCACTGAACAGTACAATCTTAAGAACTTTTTTATAGCCATTATTAAGTGGTGCAGGCCACTTTATGTGTGTATGGTGGTGTCGTCCGTCTGTCTGTCCGTCCATCCGTCACCGCTCTTACTTTCCACACAATTAATTTTTTCAAATTCTGTTTTCCCATATGGGGTCGTAAGGTCAAAGGAATGTATGCTAGGGATGATAGGCCAAATCGGCCACACCCTCTGGGCTCCACCCTGTATACCTTTCGTACTTAACCATACACACGGGACTCCATGCGCTACAAGGGTAAACCGATTGCATGGTTTACTACTACATTTATTTCCCATAGATTTTCTACATACGGCAAACATATCAAGATAATCTAATTTACCAAGCCAAGACAGTCTTGATCTTGATCGTATGAAGCAAATCAGAAATGCCATTCATTCCTACCTTAGCATTTCTTACGACAGCCTGCTAAAAGGTAAAAGGGATTTATAGAACCAGCCATAATTTACATGCTTCTGAAATAATGTATAATTCGATTTTTTTTCTTTTCAACAGCCAAGACCAAATTACACCTATAAAGTTTCAAAGAAACGCATAAATAGAAAGATTGAGAGTGAGAAAATTGTAAATTCCAAAATCTATCTCAAACTAAAATCCTTTTTTTTGCTTTGTTGGCAACTGACTGAATTGTAGAATTGTACTTCTGGAGTATTTTTTTGTATCATATGCTCGAGTAGGTCGTAGTACAAATGTGTATGATTATGGATTGGGAAAAATATACCTTTCTTAGATCTTGTGTTTTATGACGGAAGCAAAACCAGTAGTCACAGTTAGTTAGTTCGTATAGAGTATCTATAAAATACGGTCTATGTTTGAGTGAGCTATTATTCTCTTCCTAAATGGTTATTGGATAGTGAAGAGTTGATCCCTTTGAGATGATTCTAAAATAAATGACAGAGCCGTTTCTTTGTAGCATGAGTTGTTCTTTAGGTCTTTACGGTCCCACTTTGACAAAGGATTATGGCTTTTGGTTACCTCATCACATTTACTCTGTCTAATTTGGCTCAACGTATTAAAGTGAAAGTGTTACATTTACTCTGCTATTAACTTTACATCTGCATTCCACCCAAACTTGTGATGATAGGAAGGATCCCAGTAAAATTAAAATGTGTGTGTGTGTGTAAGACTCTATTTTCCCTTACTTTTTAGCCTGAACTTTAATAATAATGGGTGGACTATAGGTTGTCGTAGCGTGGGAGAAATCACATAAAGTATGTTGCCCTTTCTCTACGGTCCGTGACAAAATCAGCGTTTTAAAGCACAACGCGTGAAATCACATTATACCAAATGGCTTGTTATCTGCCACCAAAAACAGCATTAGCTTTTAGTGGGCTTTTGAAACCCCACTTTACAAGTAAAACCAGTAAAAGGTACCACTGCTCTGTGGTTCTTGGTTTGCGTTTGGTTAAGTCATCTTGGTATTCTATAAAGGTGCTGTGACTCCTGCTTACTAGCCATTAGGTAGTATAGTATAAACCAAACTACTACACTAGAAAGTATAGGTAAGTTCAACTGAACCTAGTAACCAGACAGTAGACATGTCCTGCCAGGGGAATTAAGGATATGCATTTCAAATAGAGCTTGCTATATAACACTAAGCCACGTTTTTAGTGTACCTCAGGGGTAGAAATTAGTTTGTTTTCTCTTAAAAGTACTCTGACTAACGGATCACAATGGAGAAAGCTCCTGAACATTTAATGCACTACACATACACAACAATTGTGTAGATACTTAAATTCGTTTTAGACAAGGGGCAACAACGTGTATATTTTACAAGTTGGAGGAGACATGGATGGAAGGTTGTAATGTAATAATGCAAGGGTACTTAGGGTTCTACCAAGTATTATTAAGCTACGAACTTGTACTATGTTGATCTATCAGGGAAACTAAAAAATTCTCAGAGCCGTTATTCTGGAATACAAACAAACCATCTCTTCACTCCCATCCTGAATTCCTAAACCCTTCAGTCTTTCTCGAAGTATTATGCGAATCTCATGAATTATGATAGCTTTCTCCTTTTTAGGTGTCTAGTTTTATAATATTCTATAAACCTACCAATCTTGGCCTTTTTATTGATTCACAATGCCCCTTAAAAGAGAATAATAGCTGGATAAAAATGTTAAACTAGGAGAAAAATAAAGTAAGTAATTCTTTCATCCTATGATAAAATACAGGATGTAGATGAGAGATATGTTTTTAGAAAAGTTTCAGTTAACGAGAAACAATTTAATGACATGAATTAAACACCAGCAACAGCTTACTACAGCTCCCAAAGGATTTATACTCTAGAGGTGTATTTATCCAGTAGTATAATTTTGCTATATTGTAAGGTTTAGCAGTTTTGCCTTAGAGTCTCACTCAACAAAACGGATGGCGAAGGGTAGTACGTCGATGAATATTAGCCAAATCAACATTTTAGGGATAATTGCTGCCCTCCAGCCTAGTTTATATGCTGCACGTGCAAAGTTATGAAAGCGATTAGAACAACCACAGTCATTTCTCATTTGAGATAAGTTCATTTGTTGCCGACTTTTACTCTCTCGTTGGCTCACTAACTTTCCTACACGTTACAAACAAACATTGGAAGTTAGAGTAAGAAAAGAGAAAGAAGTGGAAAGGGTGGATCTAGTAGCCTACAAGTATTATTAAGACTTTCTGATTCTGATACAATCAACATATTTCTTGTGGTCTGCAGTCTGGAAAATAAAAGCTATTAGTATGTCTTGGAAACAAGTTGAAAGAAGATCACGCATTGACTACGGTCAACATTTCTTTTTCAAGTAAAACTTAGTATAAAAAAGAAAGTTGGATTTCTCTCAGAGCGAGTGAAAAAGACGTTATTGCAAATTCGTGTGTGTAAAAGAAACGTTGTAGTTGTAGGCAATTCTTCTATCGCTAACTTTTAGCGATAGAATTGTTATAAAATTCTAGTTTTTTGTTCAAATGATTGAGACCGTGCTAATTTTCTAAGTTGGAAAGTTCATGATAGAGAGAGAGAAGTATTAGGAAATGAAATTTATTATTGCACACTCAGTGCACTTGCCATTTAGTCACTAGGTGAAAAAATACAAGGAAGTTATATGTCTACATTGAAATCATATTTATACTTAATTATATGTTTTAGTTAGTTTGGTTATTTTTATTTGCACTTCATTTCATCCAAAAGGAAAAAAAGGCAAATCACCCTTCCAAACGAAAGTTTTTTGCTCACCATGTAAATAAATTCATCCCTTGAGTTAAGTCAATCCAATTATTTTATTTTTTCGATAAAGGCTTTAGCATTCCTTTTCAATAGTAATTTAATCGAAATGATGGAAAGGAAGTCATTTATTCAGTTTAGTGTTATTCGTTACTTGAATACGTGATGAAGACCAGAAATAGACTTAATTTTGTGGTGGTTATCGACGCATAGTATATATGTATATAGCTATAATATGAGAACTGGTTGGTTAGTTAGTTGCTTCCTGTTTATACATGTAGCTTTCACAAAGCGAAAAGTTTTTACAGGAAGTTTGCTTTAGATTTGGGAAACATTGAAGCGAATGGGATGTGATCGAATGACGCATTTATGAACGTGGGACAAAGTTTCCAAAATATGCTTTTGAGAGTTAACACTGCTTGAGGCTCAAGTAAACACGTACAGAAAGGGACATATGAAGCAATTTTCAAACAAAAATGAATCCTTCAAAGATGTTTACATGTTTGCGATTCCTGTTTTCGACAAAATGAAAAACCATTTCAATAAACAGCAAACAAAATGTTGAACAAAGTAACATTAATATCAATATAGTGTGCAAAGAAACTTTAATAAAATGTCCAACATCAAACGCACCTCCTGCTTTTGTTTATCACATTTAATAAACTTGGAATCTAAAGGCAAAGAATTTTGGACAAAAGGCAAGCAAAATCTTAATAAACTTTTAGGTATGTAAACAAAAATACCATTCTATGAAGCTTTTGAAATTTTACGCAAAAAGGATTGAAAAGGTATAGGTCGGACCTGACTTTCCCATTTAAACAGCTTATATGTAATAACGGCCACGAAGAAGAATATTCAGATTTCACTGGTTGCTGTGGCAGAGTGACAGGGACAGAAAGTTCGGTTCTTGGTTTTGGCTTTGATGCCTGATTGATGTCTTCGAATGTGACCACCACCTTAGAAGGGAAAAGGTAACAAAACAAAAAACATTCCACATCAACATGATCAACATCAAATGGATGAAAAACTACGTAAGGGTACAGAATACACCACTAAACACACCATTACATTACATATAATAGAAATTTACACAGTGCAAATATTTACAGGGTGGTTTAACAAGCGAGCAAATGTAGGAGTAATGGAAAAATAACTGGATGGCCGTACTCAACATCCTTTTCTCATCTTTCTATCCCTAGTGCTACTAACTGAGTTGTACAACCAAACGGGGTTTTATTTGGAAGGGTTGGTTGACTGTTTGATGATGATGAAAGTCGATAGCAGTGATGTTGATGATTGGAAGCTTACCTTTTGGTAAAAGCATTGGCCAACAGACACATCATCATCATCATCATCAACTCAACATCCTAATAAAGATACACTAGGGTCCGAGTCCTTTCTACTTTCAACACGTAAGTAATCCCACCCCAACTAACATTCACTACTCATGTGTAACAGAGCAAATAATTAAAGTTTTCTCTGTGGCTTTCACCAACCGAGTTTCAAGAATCATAATGAGACCGTTCAGGTGAGGGAAATATTTGTTTAATTGCAGCGTGTCAAAATCTATTGAGAATATTATAGATGCATTTAATAATAGGGCAAAGCAAAGGATTATATACTAGTTTAATGACATTGAAACCAATGATAGCTTTTGTAGATGTGAGGTCTGTCTGTGAGTATACTTTTACATTTAGATTCTAACGGGTGCTTTCACTCATCAGAATGACCAGTTGAATAGCAAATATTTATATTATGCAAATCATACATTTGTGTAAAAGACCGTGTGGGTATATGGCAAGGTTATAAATGCTATTGCTGTTGATTTTTTATGGGGTTGAGGGAAATCGGCTATCCGTCAAGTTAACATGATAAATGCAATGCTATGGTGTTTTAGCTATCTGGTATGGAACTAGTTTAGAAAATAAATGCTAGTTTTGTGATTTAGGTGTTGTACTACAGGACTCTATGACATGCTGGTTATCACTCGTATCCATCACTTGTTCATGCAACAGACAGGAGACAAATGTACATGTTGAGCAGGCAATTACTTTAAAATGTAAATCCATTAAGCTATCGCTCACTGCTGTCTCCTCATATTTTTTCCCCTAACTTGCATTCATTTCGATCGCTCAGTTGATTCTGAATAGTAGTAAATTGTACATTTTAGTTTTTGACTGTTTTTAAATTCAAAAATGAATCGACTGAAAATTCAACAGTTGTAATCCTAAAACTGTTCATTATTTAAACACCCCAAGATTTGATTGCCTTTCCGTAATAGAAATCATCTAGCAATTTCCCCCAAATTAACGTTGAGGTCACCCTCCCACCCCATAGACGACTATTATAGATAACCTCTCTAATGAAAGTTAGGGACTGCTAAAATGGACAGTAGTAGCATATTTCCCCTTGTCAAGTTTCTTTGACAAAAATATTTTTAATTCGAAACTGCATGGGGCAAAATGAAACTTATTTTAGCTGACATTCGTCCTTTTTTTCTTTAATTTCTTAATTTCTATCCTGACACCTAATATGACTATGCGTTTACTTCACTATGACTCTTAATTAAATTGCTGTAATTTATCCATCACATGAAATTCTGTATTGGACTTGAGAAAAGAATGAAATGGGATACTTGACTGTAGAACCTAAAACCCTAAAATACCCTAAGATAAAAAACCCTAAAATAATGACGAAGGATTAAGCTAGACATTGTATATCGTTGACTGAAAACAAGCTAAAATGATATATTTCTAACTGGAAACCATACCAGAATGAATTTTGTTTCCACACCGATAAAATTACAAGTAAAACTCATTGACCCATCCATCACGTTCATTACCTCAAACTCAGATTGCCCTGTCAACTGACTAGCTGGGAGAAAGCAAGCACAGAGAAAGCTCATGCATCACATCAGAGACCAGAAGAATACAACAAGGCAACAAAACCAATAACAAAGTAGTAGATGAAGAGGAATTCGAGGAGTAGTTAATGGCTTGGTTTAGTATTGTGTTAACGAGCAAAATGTTAGATGAGGTATTAAACAGAATTAAATAGCTTGCTTATATCAAAAGTAAATACAAAGCAAAAACTACCCAAACTACCAAACGGTGCTTAGGTACTCATTTGGGCAAATAAATACCTTTTGGTTGAGTAAACCTATTTATCCAATAATACTTCGTTTTCGCATCTTCCATTATTGTAAAACCCATCTGGGCTATGGGCAATAAATACAATAATAACAATACTTGCTTTCACTTTCTCATAGTCATTCGCCCGTTTCAAAATTCATTCATTTTACCTATTTCATGCTCAATACTTACATTGTGAACTACTAGTTAGTCAGCTAGTTAATGCTCGCTTATGTGTTGATGAGATTTTCAAAAGTTGTAAAACTCTTTTGTGCCATGTAACAAAGCAAGTAACGGGAAACGGCTGTGTAGTTAAATACAAAAGTAATAAAAAATCCTGACTTACCACGGGCTCGATGAATCCTCATGCTCAGATGGGTGTTTAACTTTTGAGAAATCAGTCTTGTCGTGCCAGGAAGATGAGGTTTGAAAGCACGCACGACATAGAAGAGGGTGATAGTGAGATGATGATACTTTTATACGTTTTTTTATAGTCTACAATATAGAAAATTTCAAGGAAGAAACAGCCAAATAGTTGATCGTAAAAATACAAAAGTTTATAGTCTGATATGAGAGGAAAGACAACTGAATTTGGAAGTTTGTTATTATTCGAGATATGTTTGGAGATGAGAAGGAATAGGGGGAAAAAGAGGGTTAAAAGTGTTCAAGAGAAATGTATCAGCTTCTTTGGGCTGTTGCTTTCACTCAACTACTGACTTTCTTAAGGTTTTATTTGAGATACTTGTGGGCTGGATGTTATAGGGATTTCTGACCGTTAGTTCGAAAGTTTTATGTTTTTTCTTACTTTTGTAGTAGTAAGTCTATCTGCTATCTGTCAACTTTTAATGATGAAGTGAGGCAAGGTAAGACGACGAAGACGAAGTGAATGTCAAGTCATGAAGGGGGAAAGAGCGAGACTCGACTGAAGACTTTCTCTTCCTTCTTCTACCACTATATATAGTAACGGAGTAAAGAGTTAGAGAGAACTCCTGACTTTCCTCCAGGTCTTCCAGGTACAATTACAAGCTGGGGACGAGAGCCAAGTGAGACTTTTTGCAGCGATTCCTTGTGTTATATACCATTCAACCGTTCTGGGTTTCCAATCTACAGGGTACTTGTTTATGGGACCAACTGTTCATAAAGCATTTGTTATTATCTTGCAACTTATCCCTCCTTATGGGTACAAGTCGTTTTTTTGCTCAAGAAATGGTTAGTTTAGTAAAGTTTGGTAAGACTTATCCATACATCCGAGATTTCAGTTCATAAAAAGTTTTAATTACTTATTTACGGATATCAACAATGCCATTTTTATATCAATGTCCTTCAGTCTCAGTACCATATACCAGATCTTGAAGTTTCATCATGAACGTTGCTTTTCCAACATAATCCATTACGTGACTTACGGACAAGGTATATGCCTTCAACGGTAGCAGAGAAACATTAGCAAGTCGTAGTGGTAGATCTGCTACAGTTGGTGGGAAAGGTGGTGCGAGTATCCTATAGCTGCTTAGCTTTCTCTGGGTTAAAGGATGAAATGAAAGGAACATGATGGTTAGTATGTTGGTAGTGGCTACTGTCCCATGTGTCTTGGACTCTGTTTCAATGTGATTGTGAACCCGGATAGAAATGAGAAAGTTTTTTCTTGGCCCTTATTTTACTGCTATGAATCTGCGGATTGCCAGCGCGAATACCCTTTCCGGAGGTAGAACATGCGCCTATTCTCTCAATTGATCAGCTAAGTCCTAGTCTTCTGTCAAACTATATGTCCTTACAACCCAACGTTCACAGGACTATACAACTATTCTGAAGCGTTCCCTCGACCTTAGTTGCTGACTTTTCGAGTTCTAGGTTCTACTTAAGTACATTTCCCCTCTTGGCATTTTTATGAAGTTGAATTTTTAGCTCAAATGAAACAAGTAGTATCGTCGATCGTTTCAATGGTAAAGAGGAAACAAAAGAGATTGCTAACCAGTAGCAATACTTCAATGAACCTTGGTACGCTGCCTTTCTTTTGATTGAATGAAAAAAAACAACATCCATTTAACAAACAAAACAACGGTACAAATAATGAATGCTGTAAATAATAAAATAATGCTTCTAAGCCTTTGCAACAGTAAGTAGATAAAACCTTATTACTTTGACTGTCATATTCCCAACAACTGAGCAAACTGAACAAGAACCTATGAGTGAAAACTTTGGAAGAATATGCTTGAATTACGATTGAGAGCACAAGCTCGAAAAGTAAACTAATTTGATGGAAAATCCGTCTTAATCAAATATAACACACTAGTTCAGACGTTCTTAGCCATCTATTCTTGTAAAATGGAAATAAAATAATCTAACAAGAATCAATTAAAGTTACTGAATGTTAATTTCAATAAAGACGAAATTAAACGCATCAATAAATATCAATAATGATTATTTATTTAAATGACTAGTTTCCCTTTTATTTTCAGTACATTGATCCTTTATCTTCTTCATATAGAAAATATATATTTACAGGTCCCTTAGAAGTGGGTACTACTTCAGTGTACCGTATAAGAAATCTAGCTGCCGTTCCATACGCCAAACATGGAATACCTGGAAACAAAAGTTAGTCCATAAAATTAATTGCAATTACTTACTACGTCACTTTATATAACATTCAATTCTAACAATCATTCTTTGGCTCTTACCAAGATTTATGCATTTAATTACTCGAAAGAACTTGTCATCCAAGGAAAGATCCTCATGTGGTCTTTTTGTGCAATGATATTTGATGTAAGGATAGCATCCCGTTCTTAAGATGTGGTAGTTGTGTCCATCTTGTACAGTCCAATTGAAATGTGATAGTCCCCATTGATCATCGACTATGTCTTCATACTTCACGAAATAAGAGGTCCATGGAGGTAAGTTGTAATGGAGTAGTTGGCAAGAGAGTACCTGACCAAAGTAAAATCGGCGTTTGGTACTTAAGGTTGAGTTCGTAGTAAATTCATGTAGAGGTTCAATATTGAATATAGTAGTAAATTAGCTCCCATATGGCTTTAATGTTAATTTCAAAATTCAATAACCTTGCTTGTGAATGACTCACGAACACAAACAGTATATCGTTGGATAGACAAAAATAATAATCCTTATTTGTGAAGATAATATATTCCTAAAACGTTTGAGATCCAGAAAAATTTTGAAAAACGTGAAAAGGTTTTTCAGTTTTTTGAATTTCTCTGGAACTCGACCGAATATCAGGATCAATGCTATCTATCTATAGCATTGATCATGATGATATAGTGTAATATATGCTATGCACATTATTTCACATTAAAATAAATATCACTGTATGGATGACAAACATCTTTAATATTCTGAAATTCATCCACATCTGTAACCTAATAACCTAATACATAAACCCTTCAAAAACCAAAATTCCTAAGGATTATAGAAAATACACGTATGCCGTATGCCTAATCATCCAAAAGTCCCTATTTATAGAACACGTACCCCTAAATACTACGAAATTTCTAATTAAAATGCACATACTCCTTCTTATTCACTATTCACCCTAGAATCCCATTAATTCACGGATTTCTATGCAGTTCGAATTGCCGATTTCGTACACCTTGACATTCCGAAATCCCTAAATAACACTTTCCAAACTCCCAAACCTCTTTTAATATATGCACCCTAAATTCAATCGGGGTGTTATGTTGGTAAGAGTAAAAATAGTAAACGTGAACCACCTGTACTCACATGTCAGTTTATTTCTCTACTCTTCCTCTTGTACGAAGCGGGTAAGGGGTGTTTACGGTTGGGGAGATGATAAATAGGATGAAATGAATGATCGTAGAAAAGATGCAACGAAACTATAGCGAAGAAAGTTTTTAAGAGCTTTACTAAAGACTAAAGACTCCAATTTAATTACCCTATTAAATAATTCAAAATCCCCATAAAAAATTATAGCAATTCCCCTTTGTAGAAATCCCCTATAAAAATATGAAAAATCCATTAAAATGGAAGAAGTGTGCAATTAACCTGTAAAAGATTTATCGAAGTCTAAATATTATTTTTGTCATCTTTGGCTTTCAGACAAGACGTTATGTCTAGTCGATGGGGATACAATTTTTTTCATAATCAGTATTTCTGAACATCACTCACCAGAAAACTCTTCTCAATCAAGCTTATCCCTATTATGCCCTTCGGTTTCCATTCCATTGGTTTTCTATAACTACAGATAGAGATAGTCACCTTCTAATTCTCAAAGCTATTTTAAAATCTGTTGTCCATGAATGATAAGTAGTTTGTATCTGATGACATTATTTTGAAAATTAATAGAGGACTTAATAAAATTTCAATGGAAATCCCGAATTTCGCTAGGAATAATGGAGAATTCAATTATTTTTTGGGAGGACTTCGAATTATTCGACGGGTCTCTTTTAAATAAGCCTTAATTTAAAAAACATTTTGAGGTTGACTAAAAATTCTATGTTACCAATAACCAAGGTCATGGAAAAGTCTCTGTGACTAGACGACTAGAAAAGTACCTTGACTAAAATTAAAGCAAAAACATTTGTTGTAGAGGAAGGGTGACATTTGACACACTATCCCCCAGGTCCTGTGGTCTACAAGGAAGACTGACTTTAAAAATCCAACACTGGGCCTTAGCCTAAAGCCAACTCCTTTGTACACCTTTCACCCCCCAGCACATTGAATGTAAACACACCTTGAAGAACTAAGTATCCAATTAAGGGGGTTTTGGGTTCCCGTTTTTTATGGTTGGAAGTTAGAACATTCTGGTTCCAAATTCCCGTCATGAAATACATATAGGAATATCAGTAAGTATGCCCCATAGCAGGCTAGAAAGCCTAAAGCCTAAAATAAAAGTGTTTAATAAAACCAAAATCGTTAAAAATTCTAGTACCGGAAAGTGCGTAACGCGAACATGACGCTGTACCATATAGTTGATAGTAAATTAAATTGGCAGCAGTGTATTGAGTACATCGTTTCGAGTACTATCTAGTTCTATAGCCTACTATAAAATTTATAGTACAGGACTCTCTAGTCCCTACATATATGACATATATGCATAGTAAAACTTGAATTACAACCCGATGGGGACTTAATCTTCAAACTCTCCGAAAAGAGTAGGGCTATTTCCCGGGATAGGGCTTTATTCCAAGGGGTACCTTTCATACTTATTATTTCAAGGGATAAAGATAGGCAGTTGCAAATGATTTCTGAGCTTTGATATTATTGTGTCCTTGAGGTATTTTGTCCATTCTACAAATTTCGATTCCTAGTACACCTACGCCTACACCCACACCGTGTGGGAAGATGTAAGATTGGAATTAATAAAAGTACAAAGTACAAAATGACATACCTCAGACCCTGTTGGTTTGCCCCCATCATTCTTACTAGTCCTGAAGAAAGCGTAATTTCGGCATTGCGTAGATAAACTGCGACTTATTGGAAGTAATGAAAAGAGCTTTCTTCTGTTAACTTTCAGGGCAACAAGACACAAATTTATCATCAAATAAACTTAAGGAAAGCTTCCTTCCTCCACCTACACTCCAACTTCACGTAGTTAAATAAAACTTAATGAAAATATTATCTTGATATAAAATACAACAGTTTAGTGAGTAATTTCCATGTGCAAGGTCATAAATTGTAATAAGTTTATGAAGCGTTTAGTCAGTGTATAAATAAAGGGTAGAAAATAGAAAAGGAGAAAGTTAAACGGAAGTTATGATTTGGTGGTAAGTTTATTAAAGTAGAAAGTGCGACCGGAAGTTCAGAAATATGATAGGAATGAGAAATGAAATGGGGGTTTTCCTTCCTTCCTGATCCCGGAGTCCTAATGAATATAATAGAGAAGAACTTACGAAATTGTTTTCTATCCTAGCCTCAGCCTCAATTATACCTAAATACAGGCTGACTATGAATCTACCTCTTGAAGAACCCAAAACAACTCTGTAATTTCAATGGTCTACCGTATTCCCCGCACGCAGGAGATAAAAGTGTAGGTCCATTTTAGGAATTCAAGTTTATTCGTACTATGTACTAACGGCTAGTGCGGGTTTTAAAATGGACCATAGGTTCCATGTCATTTGAGACGGATGGAAAGCGTTCCAGTTTTATATCCCTACTAGCCTTCCCATCACCCGCATTAATGCGGTTGTAACAAAGGGAAAAGCGCAATAAGAAATTAACACATATTGATTCAGAAACATTAAGCTCCAGATTTGGACATAATTAAAACACCCAGACTTACCTTTATTAAAACAACGCGCATTTTTTTTATTTAGATTGAAACTCCTGGAAGCCTATTTCAAACTAACCAAACCGCCTTTAAAATTGCTCGACCCTCAAAGACCTCGTTCAAAATAATAAACCCCCATCTAAATTATT
>JAQGBU010000475.1:0-27102 GCA_034698605.1 Isotoma decorata
TTTAAAACATGGTGTAGACCCGGGGGAGTTATTTAGGGGGGGAGTTAAATCGGGGGGGTAGTTAATATTTAAAACATGGTGTAGACCCGGGGGAGTTATTTAGGAGGGAGGGAGTTAAATCGGGGGGGGGTTTCTAATCCGATAAAGACGGTATATTTCGATGAGGATTGGTATGGAAAATTAAATCCTGGTTGTGCAGTCGGCCGGGCTAAAAAATCTGTCAAACGATTTATAGGCAAACTGCTTAACTTCAATTTTTTATTACATAAACCGATAGAAACTAGATGTGATAGAATTAAACTTAATTAAATAAAATTACTCTTTTTTCATGAAAAATCAATTTCAAATTTTTAGGTGAATTATTAAGTACCTTTAAGAGGCATATTTGTATATTAAGATGAAATTATGTGTTAAATAAACACAAAAACTTCCCAGTGCAACTTGATTTAGCCCGAGCCTAGACATGAGGGCTTTTATTTCATATAAAGTCACGAAAAATGAAATTTGGCTTCCGATTTTATGTAAATTTGCTATTTGTAGCCCCCATGCCAAATTTCAGTTTCCTAAGTTGAATTTAAAAAACCAGTGGGGGTCACCCTGTGGGGTCATTGAAACCACCAAAAAATGAAATTTGGTTTAAGATTTCATGTAAATTTGCTATCTATAGCCTCCATGCCAAATTTCAGCTTATTATGACCATTTTCAAAAAACGGCGAAAATTACATGGCCGGTGGGGATATTGGCCCACCCACGATCCAACTACTTGTGACGCCCCGCCCATCTTCGAACTCGGTTCCTGATTTGGTACAATACAGGTGTGGTCAAAATTTCATCCAAATCGGTTAATCCTTGACTTATCGTTAAACCGACAGACAGACAGACATACCGGGTACATAAGCCCTAGGCTCGGGCTAAAAACTCACGTTAAAGTTTGATAAATACTGGCCAAAAATTTTCACAGCTTATATTATCTATTATATATTAATATATAATATGTATGCAATATATATAATATACCGTAAAACTCGAATTAGAACCCCCGGAGAGTTCATGTTTCGACCCTCCAAAAAGACGGGGGTTGTATTTCGGGGAGGGGAGTTATTCCGGGGGGGATTTAATGTTTCATACCAGTTTTTTTACAAGTTTACTAAAAACGCTCCCACTTGATTAGCACAATCCACCAAAATTCAATAATGAAATTGCAATTTTTTTTATAAAAAACATTTGCTAGGTGAGTTTGCCCCAAAAGGTAAAAAACAAGAAATTTTCGGGTTGGGGGATTTAAGATTTGAAACACAGTGGAGACCCGGGAGAACTATTTAGGGGGGGCCTAATTAGAGGGGGGTTCTAATTCGAGTTTTATGCTGCTATATAATATATTATATTTATATATATATATATATATATATATGATATATTAGGTTATATTAAATTATTGCTGTCCACAGTAATGCCTTGTTTCTTTCTTTTAATTGGAGTAAAACACTTACATAAGAACTTATCTTCGAAGAAGCTATTTATTTCTAACAATAAAGCAACGTAATATTTATTGTTATTGATAATGGAATTTTATTATTGACAAAGGTCGAGCGCTGACAAAAGATGAACCAGAATTTCGTTTTGATTTAAAAAGCACAATTCATTCCATTTTAATAAAGTCTCATTTTAGTTGTTTGAAAATCCTTGCACCTCTTATGCTTTTTGAATAATTTTTTATAATCACTTTAGAAACCGTTCAAACGAAATAAAAACTGATTTTTCTTCCGTCTCATATTTTATTTCCCATAAAAAATTACTACTTTTGAAAACATTTCAAGTTTGTTTTGTCTTCATTTCCCTTTTTATGCTGATAAGTTATGATTTATGAGAAGGATAATTCTTGTCTGTAATAATTCAGAAATTATTAAAATGATAAAAGTATCTCTGAAACCTAATCAAATTACCTCCATACTCTATTTTATTAATTTATATAAAATCTCCCATGTAAGCTCACTGTCATCATTTTTATGCTGATGTTAATAATGATAACTGGTAACAAAACCCGAGCCTAACTTACAAAGTTGTTCCGTGTTCCCTGCATTACAAATCCACTCTGAAACAAGAGCTTTACATCCATAAATTGCAGTCCATAGTGGTTGTAATGTTAAAAACTAATAAAATAATAATGATTCTTAAAGATTTTTAGTTATAAGGTGATCTATCCACCGGAGCCCCAATTGGCTGTTAAGGGTCGAAGAGATTAAATTCTCGTAAGACTTTTAATACATAAAATATGCTGTGCAAGCTTTTTGTTATAAAAGAAACAGGAGACAAATTAAGATGAAAGATGTAATGAAAAAGATTTATTAACAGCTTCAGAAAAATGACTTGAATGTCAGACAGAAGTAAGGAACAACTCTTTTATAATAAGAGTAACATCTTAAAAGTAAACTACTTGCATGAAGTAAAAATCAAGGGTACAAAGATTAAGTTAATCTGAAGTAAATAGTAAGTTTATGCTGAACTAAAATCTACAAGCTAATGTCCATCTAAATATTAAGTCATTTATACGTTCAGTATGTACACGTTAATTCATATATAATATTGTGGAATTTCTCGTGGTAAGTGATGTTAATGTTAGAAAAGATAACAGGGCTTAGTTTACTTTCTTGTTCAACTATCCTTTAATCAATTAAATCAAAAAGTAATTATTTTTTTAGTACTACTCAATTTTCCATGGTAAATATAGCAAAGGTGATTGGCTTTGATCAACTTTTTTTTGTAAAATAGGCTTTTTATCGTATGCCGTTATTCAAAGCTTTGTAAGCTTTTTACTTTGAAGGATGAGACTGGCTTTTATAAGTAGATCATTTAGATTTTACTAAATTCCTAAAAATGCACCTTTATGAGAATCCCTTTTAAAGGGATTCTCATAAAGGTGCGTCATAGGAATGACGCTAAAAAAACACATAATATTTGTCTTTTTAGCGTCATTTTGGCTGCGTAATTAGGTGTGCAGAATGTAAGTAAAGTTGGAAGTCTTGGGACAGTTTCTGAGAGTCTAAATCCTAATAAATTGGAACAATACACAGAGAGAAGGAAAGTCAGGGAATCATTTGGTGACCATAATATTAAGTCACAGAACAGAGTGTTAGTCAAAAAGAAAGTAGAAATATGTAAACTCGGATTTTTGTCACCTTCGCCTTCCCCAAGCGGAACGAACAGAACAGAGAACAGGAAGTGAAAGAAGTATACATAAAAATAGTACTATAGAAGCTAATTCTTGCACAATTTGTTAGTTAGAACTGATAAATAATTGGAAATGGTAGAAAAGAAAACAGATTTGCATGTTTGAAAATCCATAAAGTATGTCATGTCATATAAGCCTATTGTTGGAGTAGAATTAAGTGGAAATGAAATCTGTCACAAAAGACAATAGCCTTTCTTGGTCGACAGAATTCATTATTACAGGGTGGACAAGTGTACAAGTAGGAAGGGATTTTTTAGGCATGAGTTTATGAGTAATAATTTGCATTTGGTATATTTTTCTAGAAGTAGAGCTGGTATCGAATTCAATAAATTTTGATTTATTAAGATTACCGAATAACATGTGTTCAGTGATTTATAGATTTTAAAATAAAACCATTTGGTTGTAATAGTACTGTGGGCATGCAGTCTCTGGGAAGAGATGAATTTGAATAAGGCACAAATGTTTTTTCAAAGAAATTGATCAAACTAAATCAACTTATCAAACTGATAATTTGATTTTGATGGACACGAATTAAAAAGGCTCGCAGAACATGTTAAGGATGCACTTTTCCTGTTTACAACAATTGTCGGGACACTTTGTTTCCCCTGATGGACACGCAGACGGCTAAAATTAAAAGAGAAACATTTTATGTATATATGATACTAACATACATTTTTATTACCAGTCCATGCAAAGTGTGTATAAACAAAATGTGAGTCACAAAACTATGAAAAATCGTGTTTTCTTAGTCTTACGTCTGTGGGACTAGCGAAACCTGTGTAACCCCTCGTAGTCCTCGTAATACTTCTTCGTGTGGTACTCTGCTCCTGACGTTTCATTGCAGAGCATGTAATGCCAGTTACGAGTGTTATCACGAGGATTATAGACATCAAGTTCTTCATGACGACAGTGGTCTTATAGTTCAAAAGGCTGACAGGCAATAATTTTTTATTTAATGCTGATTTAAGTACCTGTGTTCCTTTGTAAGTCAAGCTGTAGTATTATCGTTGACTATTCTAGTTCCTCGGGGGTTAAATCGGAGGACAAAAAGAGTTTCATTATATATGGAAACGTAATGGGTGAAACAACTATTAGCTTAATTAAGTATGCAGTAAAGAATTTGAGGGACGAGGGATAAATGCAATCGCTTAAAGAATGACTTTGCTTTAGTTAGTTATGTTACAAATAAAGCAGTGTTAACCGTCTAATACCTTTGATATTATGTTGGTTTTCAAAAGAATTTGTTTGAAGATTCCTATGTTTTAAAGCAAAAATGTCGGAGACTGAAATTAGTTTATGACTGAATGAAAATATTTTACAATTTCAAGTGATATTTTTAGCTCAGGTTTAAGCCTTTTATGCAGCTCATAAAAGTTTTTTTTATTAATTAATTATATTTATTTTGAAGTAATTAACTGTCCAAAGTTAGGGATTTAGTAAGAAAAACAGACTCTTAATTGGCAATTATGTGCACTTCGGAAATTTATCCAGACGGACTATTTAATTTAATTTTAGGTATTCGGTTATATGATACTCTAGGTTATTGAGCTATTTAGCTTAACATTTTTGTGAAGGTGTTTTTAAAAGTTGTGTGAAAATTTTTTTTGGATGTATTTAAAATGAAAGGCGTCGCACACTGTTTTTTGGGTATTACCGTTTTGGCCAAAAGTCCAAATTTTGCGGTTTTGCAAAAAATCAAAAAGTTTTTTATATATTTATTGGTTTTTGGACATTTGAAATCCACATCAAAAAAAATTTTGACCCCTTGCCCCCTGGGGGGGAAGTTAACCCCCCAAAGGGGGCCTACCCTTGATTTTATTTTTAAACGATAGCCCAGTGTTCATTTAGCTTAAATATTGGGTTTAAGCTAAATTGAACAAAAACAACAAAAGTTATAGGTCACGGCGAGGTCAAAAAACCGAATATGGGACGTTTTTAAGACAGTTTTTCTAAAAAAGGCGCAGGTCCCCACCTTCGAAAAAAATTGAAATGGATAGCCTGCTATTTGAATATTTACATGTAACAAAAAGCAAAGGTGGGGATTTGCGCGTTTTTGAAATAAAAAATGTTTAAAACGACTAAATAAGTAGCCGAAAAATTAGCCGAATTAGCCCGCATTTTTAGCCGGTTACGTCGCGCGTTGTTGCATGAGTTGGATAGAAGCACATAATAAAGAAAGAATAGAATGTCAAAAACAGAAGTCCAGGGTAGGCGCCTGCCACCCATTGTGCCCGATTTATCTTCTCTCTTTAGCTTAGTTTTCTTCTCATAGCTAACCAGCGAATTGGATGGACTTAGATACCGAAAAATATAACATATCGCCAATTAACACTTATCTTCAGTGCCGACTTGTTAAAACTTCTTTTTATAGATACACGATCCCAAAATATCAATCATCCACCAGTTTTGTGTGCCACTGGCAGAGCCAACGCAACGGAGTTATCAGTTTTTTCTACAGTCGGCTACGGCTTGGTTGAACCAAAACAATATTTTTCAATTTTAATAATATAACTGGCCGTTAAGCCGGGCCTTCGGCCCGGCATTAACGTCTTGAGTAGTTTTCAAGAAAGAGGTTCATTTAGAAAATAACAAACTCGCTTGCAACCTGAAATTCTTTTAGTTTAAAAACATTTAATCATGAAAATGCTTTCCAATATAAAGTTTTTCCGGTACCTGTTGAAAGTGTACCCCCAAATTAAAACTTTTGATCAGCATATCAGGTTAATGTTTGGTGTCCCAAATGAAGCTATTTATTAGGAAATTAAACAAAATTAAGGTTTGGAGATAAATATTCCTTAGCCATTGTAACACTAGTAAATTTTCTTATTATGCTAGTGATGGGGCTTATTCCGACCGATGAGAAGTAGTTAACATGCCCTTTCGTCTGTAATAAAAATTATCTGCTATTTATAATAGTTCACACGCTGAAAAGACAAAAATTACATTCTTTTGTGTTTTAAACACAAAATACAACGAAAATTTGTTTTAATTATGAAAGAAACCTCTCTGGCATTAATTAAGCTTTAACCTAGTTGGGTTCTGCTGGTGGTGGAAGGTGGTTTGTTCTCTTGGAGCTCTCTTAGGTTTTATATATTAGGAGTAGGTTAAAGCTTGTTACATACAACTCTGTACTTAGTCAAGTGAAAATCAGTTTTATTCCTAAGTGAGGCAAGAAAATGCTATACGATAACTTTCTTACTACATTTTATGAATAGCGTAGCTATGGAAAATGTAAACCCTAGGTATGCATTCAGTGGGGTCCGGAAAATCTTCGAAACCACCTACAGCCCAAACGGTTCGACGTAGAGACTTGAAGTTTTTTTTATAATTAATGCAAGATTGCGTAGATATGACGGAATGAATTCTAATTTCAAGAAAACTTACTCCTTCCTTCTTAAAAATCAATTTGAAATCTTAAAATTGATTTTTAGGCCTTTTAAAGATACAGTTTTACCGTCGAAAAGTTAATAAATTTAACCAACATATCATTTTACATCAACAAGTAAAAAACCTCATCTCAAAATAGTTCAAACTCGATAAGCAATCTGACTTTTAGTATTTCATTAATACGATGATTAGCCTATAATATTTCATATCCATGACTATCTCTAAGCAACATATCCTTAAGCGATGGTAATTTCCATGGCCTTAATTTTAACATGGTTAAAAATGTGTTACAATTTGACCTTATAGGTTATCTACAACAAAGCTTCCAATTCTAAAATGAATGGTTTTCTGAATCCAATTTTTGTTTAATATTGAGCGGAAATATAATGATGATGTGCCGTTTGATTGATTTGACAAATAATTATTTTTCAGATCTTAGTTTTTTCAAACATTCAAAGCTTACTAAACATGCAAGGTCAGATGTTTTGACTTTGAGCTTGCAAGCGGTTACTGTAATAAAATTGGCTTATTGAAAGTACTATTCCTGTAAGACGCTGGAACCATCACAAGCGTTGTTAGGTTGCTTAGACTGAAGATAGTATTTCGGCTCTATTTCAGTTTATGAGGTCACATTGATGTGCGTTAGAATTGAATGATTAAGAATCTGACAGCTTAAGCATTGCTCGTGGAAGCATCAAGTGCGGTATCAATATTTAATTGTTAAATAGGTGCCTTTTTGGTAATAATCGAGCAAATTGAAACGCAATTTAGTAACTTCAATTATTTTGAAAAAATTGTCAGAAGTTATTAATCTTTCGGGAAAGGAATAAGGCTGAAGACTAATTAATCTACACGATTAAACTTTAAAAGCATGAAATAAATGGCTCTTTAGAGGAAAAGGGTATCCGGAAAAAGTAGGATAGGAAAAAATAGGACCGGAAGAAGTAGGACGGAATAAATAGGATAGGAAAATATAGGATTAAGAAGATATAGCACGAGGAATAAATAGGGTGAAGAAGAAATTGGATAGAAAAAAATAGGACGTAGAAAATATAGGACAATTTGTGTAATTGTGAAGTTCTTGAACTTTTACCAATACTTAAAAATTAAAGGAATTAAAATAAAATTGTATTTCATAATTTATTTTTTAGATGACAATGCGCAATGTCTAACTGACACAGTCACAAAGATGTACATTATACTATATAGAACCCAACTTAAAGCCTGGCTACAATAATGAAGCTCCATACCCCCGAATTTGGAACCCCACCCGATGTACAATCCCTCCTTCATAATCCATCCAGTAGTGTTGAATCCCCCACCGGCTGTTAAACTATTCAATATTACCTTAACGAATGTTAAAAACAAAACTATCCTTTTATCACATACCGCAATAGTCAGCAAATTTTTCTATTGTCCTATTTATTCCGTCCTGTTTTTTCATGGTCCTATTTTTTCCTCATCCTACATATTCCTGTCCTATTTTTTCTGCGTCCTATTTTTTCTACGTCCTATATATTCCGTCCTATTTCTTCCGGCCCTACTTTTTCCTATCCTATTTCTTCCTAGAATCGTTTATTTGAAGATATCTTTCTATTCGTTCTCCTAGGTCTTGGCAATCTAATTTCCAGGAGATATAAGTTGGGGGTATCTAATTTGCAGGAGATCTAGGGTATGGGGATGTAGTGCCCGACCACTACCGTTAAGATTTAATGTTGCGCTGCAAAACACGAAACAAGCTATTGAATTTTGTAAAAATCTGTTTTGTTTTGAATGTTGATGTCAAAAAAGATAATAATTGTTTGAACTATTAAATACATTGAACTTGTCTTCTATAACTTTTCCTTATTATAAGCAAACAGCAGAATTCTCCAAAATTAGAAAACTTGACATTCAGACATTATTAAAGTGAAATTATTATTTACAGGTTACAACAAAGGTCAGCCCACACACTTCAGGAATATAGTTGGGGCAAGTACAGAAGTTAATTCTGTTACCAGACAAAACTCGCCAATTGTACACATAATGTGGACTCCGAATCTGACAGAAGCCGCACCAGTCTTCGACCATTGGCAATTTTGTTCCGATAAAACTTTTATGACTTTCAGACAATTAGAATCTGTAGTGAGGATTGAAGATGGTAACCAACTTGGAGTTGGAAATATTTTACTGTACTGTGCCGACATTTTCGGTAATGGATTATCTAGTATGTACCTTCTACCTCATGTAGCGAGCAGAAACGACTTAAAAGGGTATGAATTCATTAAAAGTGGCGATGTCCAACGTACAGCTATAACTACTGCCGTTCAGGCATACCAACAGCCGACTTTTGGGAATTACGACAGCCAGGGTATAGTAGATTTAAAAGTTTTTCGGTCGAATGGATACAAATCATGGCTGGCTGGAATTGATGTTTATGGCGGCGAGGAAACAACTAAGTTAAGCTGCCCTTCAGGAACTGCAATATGTGGAGTACGAGGAGGATATCATTTTCCTATGGAATGGACATGTATGACGCAACTTCCTTTACCATACTCGATATTTTTTAAACTAGTTTATTCGTCATTACGCTTACTTGTATCCAGAAATGGTACCGGTACTCAAAGAAGTATCTAACTACGAGAAGCGAAGGGGTTTCTTTCGAGCCAAATATCTAGATGTACGTTACAAGATACTTGTAATTTGACACATAAATTTGCTACACGGTACTAAGGATCCTGATATTTTAGGAAATTGTAGTTAGATACTTCACAAATTGAAAACTAAATAGGAGCAAGGTACTAGACACTCAAAACCTTATTGGACTGTAGGTTCAAGATAGAAGATGCTTTTTCCCCAAAAACTGGTTCCTTAGATACAGAAAACACTGGTATATATTACGTTAGACGCCAGTCTGATTAAGAAGTATCGGATAATATCATACAATGTAGTACATGCGTCATTCTACAAGGTACACATCATTATACAATAAAGGTTGGATTCGGGTTTTGGTACCAGATTTTTATGATTACATTTACTGTACATCATTTCTTAATCCTTAAAACACGTAACGTTTTTTGTTCCCTTAGAAATACGTCTTTTTACTAATATCCTTAAATTAGCAGTAAACAATTCATCTAGAAAGGCAGTTCAAAATTTGCATTTTCTGCATCTTAAGCAACTTTTATATTGCTCAGAAATAAAAAGAAGGAAAGGTATTTCATCAAATATGGGTCTTATTATGCTTTTTGAAAGGTTTAACCATTATCAAAATAAAACGGAGGGATAACCTTGAAGTTCACAAAAAACGGAACTCCTTTTAGTATATTCCTATTACAATTCAATAGTACGAATTGTATAGTAATGTCTTAGCTACTAACTTAAATGACCAGGCAGCTTTGGCTGGGTGTTGGAGGTAGAGGATTGTCTGAATAGGGTTCTGGGTAACAATACAAGGGCGGGAAGATGGTTTTTTCCTCATCTTGAACAGGGTTTTGTATTTCTGACTTCTAGGGCCCATATCACATCAAAGTGAAAGACTGTGATTTGTGGCATTTACAGTGATTAAGTGTGATTTGTGATATAGTGTAATTTGCTTGGTTCTCTCCTCAATCAAAGAATTATTTAGCTTTTCAACTATGCTAAATTCATTGAACATAAAGTCGTTTCAGATTGAGTTTGACGAAAACAAAAGATGACCTCTCCATAGCAGCTGTTTACATTTTAAACTTTGACAAAAAAGGAAGCAATGATCACTATGTGAACAAAGGCATCCATGGTTAAGTGCGTTTTAATATTAACTGGCTTACTAAAAATAAATAAAATGCAACATTATATTGGGTGTAGGGCAAATCGCGGACAACGAAATTTCGACACAAATAACATGGACAAAAATACATAGACAAATAAATCTCGACCGGTCAAAAATATCGACAAAACCATTAATGGACAGCAAAAATGTAGACAAACTAATGATAGACAACGCAAATGTGGATAGGTTAACATCGACAGCAGAAATGTATGCAAATATAAAACGTGGAGTGCGGATGTAGATTTGCAAAACAACCGTGATTCATGAATGATATGTAAATTATATTATAGAAAAGCTTTTTCAACAGAATCATTTAGAATTCTTTCTTCTTTTCTTATTTTACTTCCACTAAGTCCAGTTTGCTAGTTCAGTAGCAACTATTAAGTGTTTTTTTAAATTCAATTTTCGAAATGGAAAACTTATTTACCTTCGAAGAATCTCGAAAAACTCAAAAGGGTAAGCCAAAGCTCACATATAAGAACAAGTCGGATGTACGATACAAACTGAGAGAGACCCCAATCAAAAGAGAATATTGGAGGTGTGTTATTAGCAAATGTCCTGGCCTTGCAACTCAATGTGACGGAACGCAGCCTGTTGTCTCACAAGCTCATAATTGCTTGTATTCAGCAATGGAGTAAGCGATAGAACATTTTAAATTCTATTATTATACCACTTAAAAGGCAATTTATCAAAAATAACTCATGTTTTAGCATTGCGCTTGAAAAGACGAAATATATGCTAAAAGAAATGTCATTGACCAACCCAATGGCTGCTCCATCCAAAATCATTTCTTCAGTGAAAACTCATTTCTCTAAAGAAACACTTCAATTTTTACCCCAAGATGCTACCCTTGGTAGGGACATAAGAAGATGGAGGCAACCAAAAGGAATGAAAACCCCAAAAACAAGAGCAGAAATTTGTCTTTCAGAAATGCAAAAAACAGATATTGAAAGAAATTCGTTTTTATTTCATGATTCGAATGATAAAAGACGGATATTGATATTCACTAATGAAAAAATACTCAAAGTAACTTTTTTTTATTAATATTAATAACCATCGACATTACTACTATGCTTAAATCGCTGTTTTTAATTAGGAATTGGCACTGTGTAATGTATGGGGTATGGCCGGGACTTTTGACGTCGTACCAGCCCTATATACCCAACTTCTTACTATTCAGGGAATGACAAGAGATGGATCGGTATTTCCGTTTGTATACGCACTTTTGCCTGACAAAAAATCATCTACATATGAGTACGTACTGCAGAAAATTAGTAGTGACCGAGGTCTACCACTATGCCCGGATATAATTACCATGGACTTTGAACAAGCGGAAATAAAAGCAGTCAATTCTGTTTTCCCTACTACGAAACCTCAAGGATGCCACTTCCGCTACACGCAATCCTTATACAGAAATTTTACTCCTGTAATGAAAAAGGCGTTTGAAACCGATGAATCATTTTCCATTCTTATGCGAAAAGTTTTTGGCCTTCCATTCGTTCATCCTATAGATGTTCCACAAGCGTTTTGTGAGATAAGGGGAAACGCAGTTTGCGTTCCAGAACTATAAGATAACTATAAGAAGTAGATAATTTTTTTGCTTATGTTTTACGGGTCTACGTTGGTACAATATTTGTAGTACCCACTTACCCAGTTACGAGATTTATTTGTCTATGTATTTTTGTCCATGTTATTTGTGTCCAAATTTCGTTGTCCGCGATTTGCCCGGATGCCATTATATCGATTTTTAACAAATCTGTATATATTGATTCTCTAATGTCGCTGTCGATTTTCGTTTGAAATTATCAAGCTCTACAACGACTTTTTCATAATCCGTGCACCATGGGTCTCGTTGTAGAACTAACGGACAGTACTAATCTTCAAATAATCGCATTGTTGATTTAACATTTTGTGAAACGCTGTGGATGTCTTCACCAAATTATTTTGTAGATACAAATGTGTGCCCTTCTCATTTAAGAAGGCCAGCCGGTTCTTAGTTTTAAATGAACTTCCCTAAAGGGGTTTTTTCACAGGCGTTGCTATTTCCCTGTCAATACTTATAATATTCTGCTCACCAAACTCTTGATACCAGCAAATTGGTTCAGCTGACCTTTGTACGGCTAAAGCCGGCATTTTGCAGCATCCCTCACAGGTTCTAGTGGTGCTGAAATACATTTTAATTCAACTTGGCCTGGAACAGGTGGATTGGGTGATGATGCTTAGATTTTTTTGACTGGCGACGTTACTGTTTGGCCTTTTTTTGCATTGTCCGCGAATCGAATAACCAGCTTGAGGTCGTAGTGCTCATTACAATTAATAATGTCTTTTTGTAAAAGAAGAGAAGTCTCTAACTTATGATGTAAGTTTTCAAATAAAATGCGACCTAACACTGTTTTTAAAATTCACCCTAATTGCGACGCGTTTCGATTACATTCTTCTTCAGGCTAGGTGAACGAAAATGCAAAAACTAAAATTACTACAGCGTTATTTAACATAAAATAAGAAAAAAAATCCTTAAATTTCTTTAACTTATACACCATCAAGAGTAAAATACATTATGTTCAAAATATTTTATAAGTTTTTTATAAATTTAGTTACCGAGGGGAATCTTGATGAAGATGGAATATTCATTCTTTCCTATTTCATAGTCAGACTCTTACTGACATTTTCTCTCCTGAGAATTGTTACATTATCTTATAGATTTACAGAAGTTTTCTAGACAATTAACTTTAGAGTAAGCTATCTTAAACTCTAAGCTATTTGCAATATCCTGGAAGATAATATCTTCACATAGGTGTATTTGACCTCTAATGAATTCACAAAATAATCCACTTAAGT
Organism: Isotoma decorata; assembly: GCA_034698605.1. NCBI lineage: Eukaryota > Metazoa > Arthropoda > Collembola > Entomobryomorpha > Isotomidae > Isotoma > Isotoma decorata. Next base: position 13,245 of record JAQGBU010000475.1, read on the forward strand.
TTAAACTTTTGTAGAAAGGCATGATTACAAAAACTTCATTATGATGCCCGCTACTATGATTAATATCTGTAATATAATTATATTTACTTAAAATATGGGGATTATGTATCCTCAATTGCTTAAAAGTAAACATTTCTATGGAATTAATAATTCCTCTCTCTGTCGAGACTGTAGTTTTTCTTTACATTTATCAATTACGTTGGGGTAACCTCTTAAGTAAAATGTTTTAATTATTTCATGAACTTTTTTATCTGCCTCTATAAGATCTGAGCATATCCTTTTAATCCTTAATCCATGACAAAAAGGCAAACAATTTAATAAATGTTTAGGATTAGTAGGCATATAACCTAAGTACTGGTGTTTTGACATAGATTTCTTGTTAACACTGGCACTTAACTTATTTGCAGGACATAAAGAGATTTCTACATCTAAAAAAATTTACATTAATGTTACTATGAATATACGTAAAGGTTATAGATTCATGTTTAAAGGTTTCTGAGCACCACTGGGCCATTATATCTATATTAGTTGAGTTATTTATGAGATAGCCATCATCTATAAAACGTACATTGAATTCTATTTCGGGTTTCGATTTAAAGATGTCTATCAGGTCTTTGTCCGCTGTGATGCTTGCAGTACTTACAGAGGCTGCGTTCCCCATTTGAATTCCTTTCTTTTGAAAATAAAAATGATTTTCATAAGTTACGTAACTATGATCTAAACTGAAGTGCAATAATTGTTTTAATTGTTGAGTACAGTTTTTTACATTCAAGTTCGTGTACATATTGTCAACATCGTACGTGACTAACGTTTACTTAGCATTGGGTTTCAATTTCAGATCGTTTAATTACAATAAAAGATGTATACATCAAAAATGAGACCGGGGATACAGTTCATCACAGGTTTTAAAATAAAGTTTACCAAAGACCTGATGTTCCCATTTAAACATTTAAGTGTACTAGATATAGGTCGACCGAAAGGAAATATATCAAAGATTTTATGTATTTTGGGTAGAATGTAGAATGACGCTGGGCTTTGATCAACAATTCTCAATTGTTATAACTTAATACCTTCTCGAATTTCAAAATGCACAGCTTTAATTTTATCAGTAAAAATATCCACACTCATTTCATACTGAACTTTATTGGATGGAATGTATACGATTTCATTATTAAGTTTTCTTAAAATCTCATTATCGTAATGTATTTTTGTCAGTATGTAGATCCCTGCATTCTTTTCCACAGGTTGTACAATAAAGTTGTTGGATACGAAAAATTGTGTAAAGTTTTTTAATACATCTGGAGGTATAAAATAATTTGTGATGAATTTATATGTACAATGTTTACAAAATCATTTATACTGTTTTCATTTGGAAAGATCGTATTTTGTAAGTTGCATTGTGGTTTTGTATCGGCGTTTGAGCTAGCGCTTTACATCACACCACACCACAAGCATGGAGCGCATAGAAACTTTTACTACGCACCACATCACACATCAATCAAAAATGTATGCGCTCCACATCAACGCCACTTCAGCAGTTTGTATAACTAAGGACGCTTCGCACCACGCTTTATATGAATTATTTGTCAAACTGGTGGGGCATTACGTGCGCAAAAGCGCGTACATGCACCCTGAAATTCGTTAGTCCGTATTTGTTCCGTTATCGGGTGTTGGTTAAGCTACAACCTCCATGTTTCCTTTAAATCCCAATTTTTTTGATAAAAATGATGTTATGCCAGGTTCGTTTTTTTATACAAGAAGATTGAGAGATGTTTTGGACGAAATAAATTTATGCTTGAGCTTGGGATTTTTATTGCACAGATTTTATTTAAGTCTGAATAAGAATATTTTAAAGGTTCAGCCAACCTTTACAGCCTTTTGCCTCTCCTGAGGAATTTCAAACCCTTATTTTACCTTGTATAGTGAACCTACTATTGGTTCCAATTTACCCAAGTTGAAACGTTAAATCCTGAATCCTACGTTAAATCCTGAATCCTACGTTAAATCCTGAATCCTGAAGTCAATCGTGACCTTACGTGATTGATCCCGCAGAGGGTAAGGTTCCTAAGACTAAGTCTACTCTTATTTCCTACTCGGAGTCGTTCAACTAGACTACGAGACAAAAGTAATATTTGACCTCCTATAAGCGCACCCACCTAAGTAATTAAAGTGGGAGGATTTTAAAAAAAGTTCTTCTGTACGCGACGCGATACAAAATAGCAGTCTTTGAATCCTCCTTACTCAAAAACCTGAAAGCAAAACTATTATTATTACTTAATAACCAACCTCCGATGATTTAGAAGTATAGCCTCCAAACGGGACACACTTCTCAATGTACCACAGGTTAAGCAAAGGATGGTAGGTCAAAGGTCCTAGTTCCACAGCCTTATAAATGGGGATGAACCTCTCGTCTAAACTTATTTGTTTCAAATAAGTATTTCTCAAATTGATAAAAAGAGCTAAATTTAGAATTAAATGGTAAATTAATTTCTGAATGTACTCATAAAAAGAAACTTAAAGAAACTGTAAGCTTTTAATTGCCTACCTAGCAATGCCCAAGATTTCGTTTTAGAAATCTCAATTTCCCCAAATTAAATTTCGGAAAAATAAAAAATACTTAAATTGAAGAAAAATGAAAACATGAAGTGAGCAATAATTCAAGACAAAGTTTCAACTAAAAGTGATTTTGAACTGGGGAGTTCTATTTATCACCTTTTCTTCCCTATGCTGAATGGTAAAAGATGAGTCCATTCAGTTACCTTCCCTCACTGAAATTTACTATTTTTATCTTTTACCCTACCTAATTTCCTCATTAACATTATCAGGTAACGAGCAGGAGTGTAAGTGACTCTCGCTGTTTTGTCTACCTAGACAAGATATTTGTTCTTCACTACACACAAATATTCTTGACAAACACGGAGCCTCACTGTGATGGAGTCAGATATAAAACTAATTTTGATGTAACCCTTGTAATAAACCGTCACAAGGGCATAGATCCCTACTTACGCTTCAATAAATTCAATTGTTGGTTCATACGCCACTTTAGACCTCTATTTCGCTTATAAAGTATTGGCCCTAAGACTGTCTTGACTGTTACACGATTACGCTTTCGACGATTTCAGGTTTTGAGAAAACTTTTAACAGAATTTCTACTATTTTTACCCATCCGCGTTGATACACTCTCAGATTTCGTAGGTGGCTGAACCTTATTTGGTATTACAAATTAAATATCTTCAGGAGCAATGTTAACCATCTCATTACAAGACGGACTAGCTTCCCATGACTCAAAATCATTAACAGTAACAAGCTTTTTTTATATTTAACATTAGATCATTTGCAATTACATCGGACTAAGATGAATGGGGTTCCGCTTATTAGAACTAGGGTACAAAGATTGAACTAAATCCGTAATGCTGGGTAGTGCTGTACAAACAAAAGCACTTATTATTAGCAATTACTGATTGCACAGCCATATCTAAACATGGAGATACATAAATACGCCAGTCGTACAATTTTGCGAAGAGTTCACATTGTTCAGCATTATCAAGTACATATCTAACATGCGCTGGTAACTCAACAAGGGACATCCGCCACAATTTTGTACTGCTGGGCAAAGTCGGCGGTTTTACAACTTACATGTGTCTTGTCTAGATCGATCTAAGCTTGCCAAAGATAACTTTTTCAAATGAAGGAATTTATACCGACATTGCAGTAAGTACATGGTATCGTTGGTAGCATACACAATTAAATCCGGATGTAGAGGTCTTACTCTCCAATCGGCAGTTTGTCCTAACTTATCAACATTTACTTTTAATAAGCTCTTAACAATTTCTTTGTAACTTGACTTAAATTTAGTTGGGTGTTAGTATAATACCTGAATGTCTACAATACCTTGTGAGATTATACCTTAATCTCTTTGCAGATCACGTATATCACCAGCATCACAAATCAGTTTAAGAATATTTGGGCTCGAGAAAATTGGACCTAAATACTTGTTGACTTTATCATACAACCGAAGACAATCAATCAGCAAATTCCCTTCATAATATGAGAACTGTACAAATATAGCCTAAAAACGAATCTTGATTATGTGATTCAAAATCAATGGCGATAACACATTTTGTCTTAGTGTAGTGGCGTAGGCAACTATTTGAGATTCCGTTTCGATAAACACTAGGTCCGAACAGGTTGGAACTGGTAGCTCTTGTAGCATTAAAGACGTAAGCATCCAAGTTTATATTCAACTACAAAACGGATGAGTGTAAGGAGATGGTACGGATATTCGTTGACAGCTGTCCTAAATTTTTAAAAATCGGGATCAGAGTCCTGTGGTCTTGTGCTTGCTCTGCCCCGTTTGGAAACTGCTAAAGCTTGTCGGTCACGAAACGAAAATTCACTGCTCATTGTGGTTTCTAATTAATAAATCATCACAAGATTAGTCAATTAATTTATTCTGAATTATTAATTTATTTCATAATACTTAACAGAATCATCATTACTACAAACAAACAAATTATAATGAGTTTAACACATTATTTTATTGTAGAAATATACCAAAATCTTCGGCATCATACAGATTATGAGTATCACCAACAAATGTAAGCTCAGACCTTATGGCAAGAGTTATGGGAAAAAAGGAGGACACGCTATGCTTTCATTAGGAGAGTTTATAGAAGCTCCATTCTAGTCGCGAGGAGAAATATGAAAACCCCGATTTAAAGGAGACATGGGACGTTGGGATAAGGATTGATTTTGTCGAAGGTAATCTTCAGCGGACTTCTGACGAGCCATTTTAGTTCTCAGCTGTATCAACTCTCGTTTCAAGAAGTAGCCATTGTAACATGTGTAACAACTTTGCCTTCTACGTGGTAGCGTTACCCTTTTCTGCCCGTTTTTTCCATGTACTAAGGGATTAGGACCTAAGTTACAAATTTGGAGTTGGCAATGTTAAATCTTTAGAACCTTCTCCAAAAGATTTGGTCGACAATTTCGCAAATGAAAAGGTCATAGTATTGCTTCCTGAACCCTGTGTACAACCAACGTAAGTTCCTTTCTTTCCCCCACAAGCTTCTCTTGCGGATCTTAGTCTCGCACAAGGGGTCTGTCTTCAATGCATTTCAGGCCATGAAAAGAGTACCACAATAGGAGCTTCAGTAGCGTCACCGACAGTAAAATTTTTCCCTACTGAAAAGTAAACGAAAGTGAAATAAATACTGAGAGCTGAAGGAGAGAATTCGGGATGCTCAATTTGAGCCTGTAAGATTTCACTCAAGTTAAAATGTAAACAATGAATCTGAAAGAAGTCGACCGCAGCTGAAAGTTGCACATGCGGGATTTAATGCAACTTGGTTCATTATTTTACAGTTGGTGATGTTAGCATCGTTTTTTCCTTCCCCATACCAGCAACACATTTTAAAGTGGAGTCGTCTTTCTAGAGTAATATGTGTAATATATCTATTTCTATGGTCTCGCAGTTCGAAGTCCATCCGCAAACCGTTGAGAATAATATTTGTACTCTCGTCGAACAAAATGATTTATTATTTTTACAGCATCTAACTTTTCTACCTGTTACTCTTCTACTACCTTCTATCTAAACTCTGGAGAAATCAGAAGTCCATTAAAAAGCGAAGTTTGTTGTTGTGAACGATTCAATGGTAAAGGAGGAAGGAAAAAGTGATATAAGGTAAAGTAGGGTCAAACACAGGAGAAAAATGGTCGAAGTCGGATTTGCATAGGCCTTTATGAGACTTAAATTGAAGAGGACCCAACTTCGGAAAGACATTATTAACGTGTCTATTCTCTACTGGAAACAAAGTGGTATCAACAGTGAATGAACGCTTATTATTGCAAGGGCTGATTGACACTTTAATAGAAGAGGGATTGTACATAAATTCTGGTGTAGTCGTATCAGAGATATTTTTTTCCGAATCAAACACACCTACGTTTGCTATTCCTTGTTCAGCGCTCTTCTTGGACTGACGAAAATATCCTCTTTGTTTTTAATAAAAGTATTTTTCATTTGTTGGTGCTGCTATAATTCACTATATAAAATATAGTACTCATAAAAAATGTGTACCATTATTGCTTTGATTTAGGTATATGATTAGTTTTGTCTCTGTCATCGTTGATTTGGCTTATTTTCGCAAAAATATCCTTCCTAAAATTACCTTAATGCTAGCTTGTGTGCAAGGTACCATTTTCACATGCCATGCCATTCCAAAAGTACTTGTTCGGACTACTATTATTGACTGACGGAGAGAAAATACTAGTTAGTTCTAATTTAACTTATACTTTAATAGACATATTTATGCATTTTATTATAACAATGTATAATAATTAATGTTTTGATGACAACAAGATTACGAAAAGATTAATATATATAATTGCTATTTATTCTTCTAATGGCTCAAAAAACATATTACAAGATCGCAATAATTTCGCTGCAAACGCTAAGTGACGCTGACGAGAATTATTAGAACGTCTTGGGCGGTTGGCCAAATGGGAATGATGCATCGCAGTTTTTAATTTCTCAATTAGTGCGTTGGTCATCCGCGAATATAATTACCATCAGAATACGAACAGTTCAATGCTACCTTGCACCTCAACTACAGCTTTGTTTCACGAGTATGTAGGGTGTACATGTAACTAGGCAGGTTATTCATCCCCATCCTGCAAGAAAGATGCTAAGTCATTAGCATGAACTTTGTTAATGAATTGGTTGGTAATGCAACGTTTTATATCAAATGAAACCTCTGAATTTTTATGTATTATTGCAAAGGGTCCCTCCCACCGGGGTGCTAACTTCGCTGAAAAACCTGAAGCTTTATCAGACCGAAAGTGCGTACGATACATGAATTTATCACCTATAGAAAATAAACGCGACTTATCAGATTTATTGTATGCTTTTAATCCTAACTCTGACCTATGCCATATGTTATATCTAGCAGCGTTATGTATCAGTGCTAGTTTTTCCACTAAAGAACTTCCTGGCTCTTCTTACCTTCTTCCTGTGTACAGTTACAGTCTCAATTCCAACTAAGTCATCAAATGGATGCCTCAGCTCTCTGCCGTTGTTTAAGTAAGCTGGAGTGAACCCAGATGTATCGTTAACTGCAGTTCTTAAACCAAACGCTAACTCATTTAAATTGAGATCCCAATTTTTACACTTATCAATGTAGGAAACAATCATAGTTTTAACAGTAGAGTTATACCGTTCTGTAAAATTTGCTTGAGCGTGATATGCTGAAATATGGAATGGAGAAATCCCAAAATTTTCACACCATTGTAAGTACAGCTTACTTGTGAATTGAGACCCATTGGCATTTACAATAGTTCGAAATAAACCCCATCAACCACACACTTGCCAAAGACAGTCGATAACTTTTACTGCAGTTGGACTTCTTAATGGAAACAGCTCCACATACTTTGAAAAACCGTCAACTATACAGAGTAAATGCGTGTTGCTACGTGCACTTTTAGGGTACCCACCCATTAAGTTAGTAAACAGAAGGTCCCAAGGACCCTCTTGTTGGAACGAACTAGCAAAAACAACCGGGAATAGCCTTGATTCTCTCTGGGAAATTTCTGAATGATACGAATGTAACTATAAAGAATGCCTAATTTTATTCCATATCTTCCCAATGTTAAATTTTACAAAATTTTTTGGACCCATGTGGGTGATAGTGTGAGCCATGCTAAATTTTAATTTTTGCATTGTAACATATAGAGATAAGCTAATTTAGTCTAATCTTTGACAAATTCCCCAAAAATAAAGGTAAGGTCGGATTTAGAACCCCGATCTCTTCTAAGCTTAGACAAATTCGGTACCACTGTACTACCTTCAACCAGTTATTAATATCCATTTCTTAATGCTATCTCATCTACCTGCCTTTAGTCCTTTTCCTTCTCATTATCGGGAGATAAACCTATTCCAAGGTATAACCTATGTCTCAATCCTAGCTTGCAAGAGGCTACATAGCTGAATGATATTAGGACACCTGTCTAGTTCATCTCAGGCTACAGCATGCATAACTTTTTTGAATCGCTGATGACTCTCAAATAAAAATAGTTAGTAATAATAATAAAATAAAAGTAATTCCGCTGAGATATACCAGCGCCAGAGAATTTCAAACACCTCTAGCTTTCATTGCATCACCCTGTATTAAGATGTCTCATTCAAGCGGGGGCTCTCCTTCTTCAGTTGCTTGGACATTAAACTAACATTTTCGTTTACAGTGAGTTTTTTGAAACTTCGGGGAGCCCAGATTTTCAGTATTGGCAGTCAGACTGCAGGTTGAAGCTTGCGTGTCTGCAGCTTTTGAACTTATATCCTGCTCCCTTCGTTTTCTTAATCTCCGGTTCCTTTCTTTAACCGTTTCATTTTCCAACTTTTCGCCGCGTTTTGCTAATATGTCCTTCTTTTTTTGTTCGGTTTCATCATATATTTCCTCAAAGAGTTCAGATTTTCATTTATGTGAGACCTGATAACACAGTTGATCTCCATCATTATTATGACTTGTCCTTTGCTCTTCTTTTTTATTGTCATTTCCATTATTGCCAGTCGGTCTGGCTTGGTGAATTGTTGTATTGTTGGAGTGTGTTCAACTTCATTATTTACTTGTGGATTATTTTGTGAAACGGTAGTTGGCAAGACCTATACTATACTATTCTATACTTTGCAACTTTGAATTTCTTTATTGCTCCCTTCGTTTTACTAACCTTTCGGCCCTTTCTTCAACCGATTCATTTGCGATTTTCTCTCCGTATTCAGCTTTCCTTTTTTGCAACCCAGAGGTATGTGAATCCTCCATTGATGTTGCCTGCACATCTTAATTGACAATTGAGCAGGCAATAAAATTGTGAAATACGATTCCAGTAAATCCCGGATTAAAACCCCCCGAAATAACTCCATAGGGTCTGCGCGATGTTTCAATTATTAAATGCCCGGCAGAATAACCCCCCATTCCATAAAATGGGTATTATACGCTGAATTTTTGATTAAATACCTTTTTAAGTTAATTGTTAAATGCAAATTGCGAGTAGTTTTCCAAAGTATTTTGTTTGATTAAAGCTTTTCACTTTAAAATTGCTGCTTTGCTCTCTTTTTCTTTAGTTTAAAATTTAAACGTCACAGCTTTCTTTACAACGTTGGAAATCTAGAGGAAACACTGAAATCGGTCCAACCGAAGGTGCATTAAACACGACAAAGCTTGGAGTGAAACTTACAACCATGAACAATATTAACCGTAAAAGTTTTATCCCGAGAAACTTTTGTAAGGAGCGTTGTACTTTTCAATATAATTTTGAATGAGCTTTATGAAATAATAAAAGCCGAATGATTTTGCCGTTTAATTGTAATTTAATGTGGAAGTAGTTTGCATCATAAATTCGTCGCTTGGAACGGGTACTAAAGGTAATCTAAAGTAGTTGAGATTTGGATTTAGCGGCCGGTCCAACGAATGGCGAAGCCAGTAGATATACACCCAAACAGTTCACCAATCGCCCATATATGGTGGACAAATAAATACGTATCACCGGCACAGCCTACGCCCCTGGTTGATCCAAACCACGGAAATCACGTTTATTATATAGGATTCTTGATTGGATTTTGATGCAAATTTTATGATTTTTAAATTCGAAGAAAATTGTTAATAACCTCCTGCTCCAATGTGTACTCCTATTTTTTTTAAGCCTATTAGATCTCGGCCAAAAAGTACAGCTTTACAAGATCCCGGCATAACCAAAAATTCGTGTTTATAACTTTTATTTATGAATTCAACTTTAAGAAGAAGTTTTCCTTTGCACACTACTTGACCTGTTAAAAAATTTATTTTACTATCAATAGACTGAAATAAAATGTTCCTTCCTTTTAATGACACCATGACTTCCTCTCCAATTACCGAACAACTTGCACCACCATCGATAAAAGTTACAAAATTCTTACTAAAAATTTTAATAGGAATATACGGATCTGCGAATTTTTCACATAATGGTAGCTTTGTAGAATATGTACACATTAAGATCTCCCGAATCACCTCATCTGAGGTACCGGGAGGTTCGGTCCGTTTCCCGAACGCCTTGGTGAACCTCTCTGAGGAGAATTTGGTTTGAGATGATCTAGAGATCCACATTGATAACCACGCCTTTCTGGTGATTGTGAGATTGGTGTAGTCGGTCGATTAGGAGGTGGGGTGGTCGAAGGTCTTCAAATTGTTGTTGTTGGAGACTGGGTTGATGTTCTCTGCGGAGGGGTAGTGCCTTGACTTGCGTAGGCCCCTGCTTGATCATTACGACCCGGAGCTTGCTCTTGAAAGGCAACTTGCCTCCTAATTGGTTCAGCAGGATGATAACGGTAAGGGTCAATGGCATGTGGATGTAATTTTGAAGCATTATGTTCTGACATGCTCTTAAATGTTCGAGGTTCCTGACGAGAAAAGTTACCTTTTTTAACAGGCTTCCACTGCAAAGAAGGCTCTATTGCAGCCCCAGTTGGTTTAGGCTTATACGTTCGATAAGCTTTCATTATCTCTTGAGCTTCCATGACTGCACCCATCAGATCTGAATTCCTCTCTGTATTCTTTTGACTGCGTCTTCTTCACTAGGATCTGAACCGAGTCGTCCGGAGTAATCTAAAATTACTCGAATATACGCTGTTAAGGGCTCAGATAACGCTTGAGCTCTTGTTTCCATTTCCATGGCCAATTCGTGCTCGTATCCCAAAGTTTGAAACTCTTTTCGAAATCTACTCTTAAATTCGGTGTAGTTCAGAAAAGGCATGTGGTTAGATTCAAAACGAAACCAGTAAAACGCTTGACCTTCTAAAGCTAAAGGGACTATTTCTCTAAGCATTTTGACGTATGTCATGTGACGTATGTCAGCAGATTGTGTTACGGATAAATTTATGAAATTGTGTAACGGATAAATTTATGATAGTCTGTTACGGATAAATCTAGGATAGTGTGTTAAGGATACATCTAGGATGGTGTGTTGCGGATTGCTGATACACAGAGGGCAATGTGTAGATCCATAATGTTACGGATTGTGTTACGGATAAATTTAGGTTATAGTGCTACGGTTTGTTGATATATAGAGGGCAATGTGTAGATCCACAATGTTACGGATTGTTTTACGGATATTCTACAGAATAAGATAGGTTTGTGCACAACGAGCATTGGATTAAAGACGTAGGTTTTGGAGTTTTCTAAAATACTCCTTCCAGCTGAAATAAACAGCCATTTCGTGTTATCCAGTCTAATACTCCCAAGAGTGTAGGTTATTGTTTATTTTCTCCTGTTTTGAGAATTGTTTTAAATATTAAGTTTAGGGTTTACAATTGGTTCGAAGTTAGGAAATTTAAGTGTTTTGTTTTGTGAATAAATTTTTTTTATTAAAATCAATTCACTTTTCGTGTTTTCTTATGTTGATCGCGGGTAGTTTAGTGTTTCTTTATCTTTAAGGACTACTGAGTCCAGGTCATCAAATCTCTAAACTAGTTCCAGGTGATGGTCTTCACCAAGTGAAAGATCACAAGCGTTACAGCATGATGTCCTCATTTACACGATAGATTATCATATATTTGTCTAATTCAAGAAGGAAATCATAAGGAGTTTTAACTTCAGCTGAGCCTGAATATTTTGGAATATTCATAGCTCTGTAATGCCGGGTTGAAGATGATTCGTGATTAGAGTTATTGTATCCTGAATTATACGTATTTGGTGGTGGGACTTGCGAGTTTAATTTCGATAATGAAAGTACATCTGTGGATTTGATTCTTCATAAGTAAACGAGTACATTGGTTTTTGACTCATTGTTGTGTGTTGCTGTTGCACAAAATCAAAATTTTCTGACCGAATTAGGCTCTGTTGATAACTTGGTTGATATCTGGGTTGTGGATGTGCCTACCGTGCGGGCGGTACTTGCTGTAGATGGTTAAGTTGTCCCCCTGTTCTATTTATTTGATTTTGATTATTTCTTGAATAATCAGGGATGTAATTGTCGACACACCGTTGATGATCTGGGTTTCGAAATTGAACGCTGCCAGGTCCTGGATTGATGTTGGCATTTGCTGGCTCTTGTGGATTTTGCCATGGTAATATAGCTCTAATAGCTTCCAATTTCTCTTTCGCTGGCTGGATAATCTCGCCGGACGCTCTGAAGCCTAGCAAGGTTATTTCTGGAAAACCAAAGCAACGTTTGGCGGCCTGAGCTTTAAGATTTGCATCTCTTAGTCTTTCGAATGCGACCCTAAGCATTTCGATAAACTCCTCGAAGGTTTTGCCATTAACTGTAATGTCGTCCGTGTACGGTACTATTCCATTACTTCTGACATCATGAAATAATTCATCCATCAGTTTCTGGAATGTACTAGGAGCATTTTTTAAGCCAAACGGCATTCAATTAAAAGAGGAACTACCAAAAGTAGTGATAAAAGCTGTTTTCAGATGAGATTGATCTTCTTTGTTCGTACGAATTTGCCAAAATTGTGAAACTGTATCGAATGGAGCAAAGTATTTTGACCCTAATAATTCCTCCGTGATGTCCTGAATTGTTGGAAGAGGGTAAACATCAAGGTCTTGAAGTTCATTCCGGGACCAGTAGTCTACGAAAAACCTCCATTTTCCGTTCTTTTTGGGCGCCAAGATGACGTTGGAAGCCCAAGGACTTTTAGCTTTCGAGATGACTCCGCACTTTTACTTCTCAATATTTTGTTCCTCTATGATCTTATTTCCATCAATAGAGTATTTGTTTCTGAGCCTTTGTTTAATAGGCTTTGCATCTCAAGTATAACTGTAATGTTCTACTCTGTTGGTTGAACCTAAATCTCTGTTTGAAGAAGCTATACAATCTTTAAATTTTAAGAGAAGAGCTTCTATTTTTGAACGCTCCTCAGGGATTTGACCCCTTTGTTGACGTTACCACGATCTATATCCATATCCGAATCAAGGCAAAGCCATTCATGATAAGGTAAAATCGAGCCAATGAGTGTACCCGCCAGGATGTGTACTGTGGCAGGAGAGATGTTAATTGCAGAAAGAAAATGATAACCCCTAATTACTGTGGAACAAGGAATGGACACCTCGGATCCAAGGAAGGAAGATGTCCAGGTTGAAGTGTAAACGTACAACTGGACAGTCTGGGTTTGCAGGTAATCCTCTAAGATCCATATGGTGGTGATGGAAAAAGGTTGAATACAAATATCCTATGCCGTAGTGATGTCATTCCCAAAAAAGCGCATTCCTAATGTAAAAGGGTATGTCGAATTTTGTTGGAGGTATGGTATTCCCGTAATTGAAGTGGTAGGGAGTTGGACATTACCTGATGATACCACGTTGGTAATCACCAGTATATTGACCCCAGACTGATGTGAGACAAACCCGGGGTATGAAATAGGGCTGTACGACACTGATGGAGGAGTTGTAGAACGTAGTATAACGTAAATGGTGTTTTTCTTTATGTTTTAGTTAAAATGTGTTGTTTTATTGAGTAAAGATTTTATTTACAATTAAATTATGGAAACTTATTCCAAGTTAAATGAATGAGTGTATAATTTGATTACGTTAATATTATTTTAATGTTGTTACGACTTCTTGAATTAAGGTTGTGTAAAATGGGTTTGACAATTATGAAAAGTGCTAGTGTTACACTTGTAAATGTAATGTTGAGTTCATGATTGAGCCTTGGAATTGTAATGAGTTCTTAATAGATACTGGTTGAGTTGGGTTCTGCTTGTGGTGGAAGGTGGTTGTGTCTTCGAGCTCTCTTATTAGGAGTTTTGTATATTATATATTAGGAGTAGGTAAAAGCTTGTTATATAAAACTCTGTACTTAGTCAAGTGAACCTCATTTTTAATTAATAAAA
>JAQGBU010000476.1:0-27027 GCA_034698605.1 Isotoma decorata
GCACCGTTCGAAAGTAGTAGTGTCTCTCCACTACCTGACTAACAGATTTTCAGCACTGGAATCGTATAATAGTAGATTTCTTAATCCCATGACCTTTTCATGTTCTCTATATTTCAAAATTCCAATTTAACATTTCTTATCTAACCTTTATAAATTCGGAAGAGTAGTCACATAACATATAAGAACGGTATACTTCATAAATTACTAAGTGTTTAATTACTTGCGTTCATCAAGTAATTCATTTTTAATGTCCCTTAAAATTATACAATTTAAGGATTTAAGAAAACCTCCATATAAATTCCAGTTCAGCTTGAATTTTAGCATCCGAATAATTTCAGTTTAAGTCAAATTAAAAATCAGCTGCGCGAGCCATGCAATAGAGTGACTTTGCTCGGCTGAAGTTTGAAATAGGATTTAGATAGAATTGCTATCAGTTTCAATGGGAGTTTTCAATTGTTTGCTCAGTCCATTATAACTAAGCCTGCGACCAGTTGGACCATTTTCAAGGTTTTAAAAAGTTTTCTCGGGTTTATCCTTTCGTTGTCCTTATCGGGATTAAAATTACTTGACAACTATTTGCATTGATTACATGAAACAATATTATGTTTGACTAAAATCCAAACAACAGCATAGAAAATGTAATTTCATGTAATTAAGACAATGTTAAGTTTTAATTAATGTAAAGTCCCATGTTAGGAATTAATTGCTAGATCTGTTAATATTACACTGGTTGCTGCTGGAGAGAAAATTAATTATAAAGCTCATGGTGAACTTAATGCAATACACCTTTCAGCCATACTGCAGCTATGTCAATATTATTACTTCCTAATCCCAAGACTGGAGCAGTTGTACCTCTTTAATGTTCTTTATAATTCAAAATTTCAAATCAACATTTCTTAGTTAACATCTATAAGGCTCGTTTTACATTTTAGGGGAGTTACTCACGTACCATAGGAACGGCATGACTTACTAAATTAGTTTTAGCTGGAAAACGCTATTAATTCAACTATGCTAGTCATTTGATTTTATCATATATACATTTTTAATGCTGACAAGCACCTTAATTTGATGGATTTTAAGGATTTAAGAAAGCCATCATATAAATTAAGATTCAGCTTCGTGCAAATCCACCAAAGAGCCGAGCAAGTCATGCAATAGTGTGACTTCTCAAAATAAACAATAAATTGCTTTCAGAATTTAGGTTTCATCATTCTTTTCTTACAAAAATTTCCACACAATTTACATCTGTGCTTATCAATCTAATTTCCCGAATTTTTCTTGTTTTTCTATAAACAATCTTGTTTTTCTATAAACAATCTTGTTTTTCTATAAACAATCTTGTTTTTCTATAAACAATCTTGTTTTTCTATAAACAATCTTGTTTTTCTATAAGTCCCATTAATAGTCCTCATACTCTACTTAGAAGAAAAAATATAATCTCAGTCACTAAAATGATAACCCAACATTTTACGAAGCATTTAAAGTGTATTTTAACAATATGCAGATATGTATTTTCTCTCCCATTCGAATGGGACACAAAATCATCACGGATAAAAATGATGAGCGTTTCTTTGCACAAGAAATGGTACTATTTGTACAAAACTCAGAAGGTCATGAAAGTGGTTTACGCGATTTTGACGATTTGGAGATTTCTCATAATTATCAACGGGGACGCAATTAAAGTTGAGGAGAAGTTTATGATGACGATGACAACCGGGACAACACTTGCATCTTCGAGTCTTCAAATTGCAGCGAATGCTAAAGAGAAAGAAATTCTCAGCCTCATGAATTCATTAATTCATTTGGAACAGAAATATTTAGCAGGTATAAATCTGCAATTTCAGTATTTTTTACTTTCATTATAAACTGCATTCAAACAATTGTTTGAAGCAAAGTTATTTAGAATACAGTGTGTTTTTGACGGTCACTGGGACATTATTGCACTACGAACTACGAACGCCCCCACGTGATCCAACCTTAAATTATTCCAACTTTTTCCCAAAACCCAGATGTAAAACGGAGAAAAAAGAAATCCAACGCGTGAACATATTTTGTGTTTTTTTTATTTCGTTTAGAAAACTTGTCAATTGATCGTGACGATTTTACTAACTTGATCCTCCATTTTGGAATCTTGTCAGCAATATTTTTACCAGTTCTTGTCATTCTAATGGGTGAACTGATGCCATGCATATTTCCCCTTCTGAATTCTCTGAATCGGGGATGCGATAAAACTGGTCATGATCCGAAGTGGTACGCATCAATGGGATTGTATTTTGGAAAGGTATTTCATTTTGCATCATTCATTGGAGGGCCTGCAGGTCTTTTCTACTACACCAATGTATTCTTCTTGACCCTAAGATGCATCCGAATCTTCCTTCAAGAAATTGAAAGGTATGTCTAATTTATTTGTTTTTATTTATTTAATATTTGATGAAAGTATATAAAACCTCGAAATAAGAAGTGTTCGCCCTTGAAAGTCAAGCAAAGACGTTTTTTAGTTGTATAGGTTATTATTATGACTATTTAAGTTAAAACGGGTGATATTTTCGATTTTGTATCCATTAGTAGCTCATAGGCTAAATTGACTACAAGTACCAGTAAATATGAACCAGACCGGATGAGCCACTCCTAATTGAAATCAACTTCGAAATGTCAATTTTGGCTAGCCCACAGCAAAGATGGCTGCTTTAAGGCGTGAACACCTGTGGCGAAACTATGGGGGTGCAGGGGGTGCAACGCACCCCCAGCCCGAGGGCTGGAAGTGTCCAAAGGGTCCTGGGATTTTTAAATTTTAACTAAGGTCTTGAAATATTTTCATCTCAGTTTTTCAGTTCTCAAATCCAACCAACCAAAAAATTAAAAAAAGGTTCCATTACTCTCACAGATAAACCGCATTACGGCCGTTTTAAATTTTATCCAAGAAACTATTAGCTTCTGAGTGTGTTTTGCTGTAGTAAAACACAATTAACGCATAAAAAATGCAAATCTGATGTCATAGGCTACAATTAAAAGTCCTGAAGGATTATTACAATCTCTAAACACGTTTTCAAACGAATTCTGACCCTTAGATTTTGGTTTACCCATTTTAGGGAGGTTCACGTCAAAAGGTCAAAAAACGTATAAAACTTATTAAGAGATTCTAATTATATTTCACGACTCTTAATTGTAGCCTTTGACATCAGATTGTGATGAAATTCAAGGTTTGCTTGGCGAAAAAATTAGCCCATTCCCGCTACTTATTTTTTAGGCGTTTTAATTTTTTTTTTCCAAATCCCGCTAATACCCATTATAGCTTTTTTATAGATTTAATGATCTTTCTAGATAGCAGGCTACCTGTTTCAGTTTTTTTGAATGTGGGAACCTGCGGCTTTTCTTAGAAAAACGGTCCTAAACATGCCCCACATTCGTTTTTTTGCCTCGCTGTGACCTGTAACTTTTGTTGTTTTTACTCAAATTAGCTAAAACTCAATACTTAATTTAATTAAGCGCTGGGCTATCGTCTGCAAATAAAATCAAGATAAGGCCCTCTTAGGGGTGCAAACTTCCCCCTGGGGGCATGGGGTCGAAACTTTTGTAGAATTACATTTCAAATGTCCCGAAACTATTAAATATATTAAAAAAGTTTTGATATTTTGGAAAACTTCGATTTCTGCCAAAACGGCAATACCGAAAAAGACTATGGAATGTGGTGTGAACGTGATTAAACCCCATCAAATGAAGTTACACAAACAGTTGACGTTTATTTCATAGCTGTATCTGTTTTTAGTTCATCATTAAATATACTTTGCCTTCAGTTAGAAAATAAAACTTTATGAAAAATACCTCGTCAAAATTGGGGACTGCTGGCTAATTATTAGGGGCATTGATGAGCTTCGTGTAAAAAAGGGCCATTGGGTCCTTTTTGCACCAGGACCCTCGGGCTATAGTAACGTCACTAGTGAACTCTAGGTCCATTTGACCCATTTAGAGTCCAATTAGCCACAAGGCCACAACAGATATTTGATAACCAATTCTTAAAGAACTCTTGAAGAATGCAGTTTTAATGTACTTGTATTGTACTTTTATTAGCTTTGGAGAAAATCCTCAAACTGGACAAGAGATAAGGCGGCTACAGAGTTTGACAATGAAATACAGGCACCTGCAGGTGATTCAGGTGCTTTTCAACGAAGTAAATCAGCAAGCTTTGATACCCTTGTTGACTTTGTGTGCAACTGGACTGAGCATACTCGGCAACTACGCCATATTGGCCCTTGACAAGAGCCATATGCCTTTTGAAGGGTTTCTTCTTTTAGCATTTTGTATCTTTTTGACGATGAATGCCACTACAGTTATTCTTTTCCTTTACGGGGTTGGAGGTCAAGTGTACGTTCAATCAAACAAGGTAAAAGAAGAGTGGATGCGGAACTCAACATTTCAGAAGAGCAAAGTGCATCGGAAATTCATCAAATCGATGAAACCCTTGAAAGTTCATCTCGGATCGATGAATTTTATTGACAAGCTCACGCCTTTAGTATTCATCGATTTCTCCTTAAACCAAACAATTTCTCTTTTCCTCCTACGAAAATAAAACAGTTTACTTGCATTTGTAGTTGGCAAAAGAACGTGTCGGTTATTTTACAGAATCAGAAAAACTTTCTGATCAAACAATTGAGAAAAATTCAGAGAACAAAATTAGTGGAAATAGCTTTGCAAAAAGGTCATGAAGTTAATAAAAGTGTGACCTAGCTTTCACAGCGGCTAACATTCCTACTTATATCTAACATTGTATGGATAAGTGAGAAGATAGTCAGAAAATGAGAATGTTTTCTTTTATTTTTGAACTACTAGAAATCTCATTAAGTAGATTAACTAGGATCCAACACTTAATACCAGTTTAAGAAAATATGCCATTTACCTTAAATTCTAATGTGCTTAATCTTAAAATTAATCATTCTTAGCAGTTAGTTCATTGTATAAAAATAATAAAAAATAATGGAATACAGGATATTTGGTTTGAGTTGGATGCTACATGGGGTAGAAAAACTTGTAAGCTCTTTTGTTCGGCCGGCAGAGGTTTTATTTCAAAAAGATCAAAATGCTAGGCAAATCCTGATATTCAGAATCAAAAAATAATTCAAGTACATAAATTTCCTTAATATTCCTTTATTCATCTTTACTATTGTCAATGCACTTTAAATTGCATTTAATAAATATACGTTAAATATACGCATTTCATTACAGGTCTGTGTACATGAAAAAAGAGGCAGGGTTCTTAAAAAACTTTTTAAATGTTTTAATAAGCAAGTCATTTTAGTTTTTTACTTAATTAAAACGCTGCTAATAACTCTTATTCTACGGTTTGTTACAACCACTAGGTTTCACGCCAAGTTATTTTAGTTAAATTTGTTAGCAACAAGTGTTTTTATGCTCAACTAACCCACATGTTTAACATCAAGTATACGTTTTAGTTTATTATCTTAAAATGCAATTTATATCGTCGACACATAGTTTATAGACGAAGTGCTTTTCCGTAGAGTATCAACATGCCCAATGTACCTTTCCGGAGTTAGTCCATAATCTTCAAGTACCTCTCTCCATCACAAGTAGTCCCATCCATACTGCTTACAACTTACAAATTGTTTCCAAACTTCGTTTCGAATTGCATTTTAAAATGTAATTTGTGTAATCATAACCACCCCACCCAGTTGCAATCATCATTTTTCTTAATGTAATTGTGTTTTTACTTGAATTCAGCGATTGTCTCCTCGAAATAAAGCAACAACCTTGGCTTAGCTGAAACACATTAAAACAAAATTCACAAAAGCAGATGGAACATAATATTTCCGAAATCCATAGAAATTCACTTTAGGAAAATGGGATTTCTATGATTCGTAATAGAGATTTTCAATTGTTCGCTGGGTCAATTATACCTGAGCCTTTTTGTGTAGCTAGCAGTTGGATTTTTAACGGTTGACGAAGTTCTATCACTTACTTACTCTTATCTGATTAAAATTGCTTGACTATTCGAATCGATTAAATGAAATATTATGTTTCACTGAATAATAACAACACAGAAATGGGATTTCATGTAATCATAAATTAAAGTTAAATTTTCAAGTAAAGTGAAGTCCCTTGTAAGAAAATAGCAGCTAGATCTCTAAAGATTACACTGCTTGCTGCTGCTGGAGAGAAAATTAATTTCTCCTTCCTGGTTAAACCGAAAACACAAACACCTCAGCATGTTTTTACTGCAGCTATTTCAATCAAAATATTCCCGTGATTCGTATCTGGAGTTACACCTCTTTCATGTTCTTTATACTTCAAAATTCCAAATCAACATTCCTTAGCTAACTCTAGGGCTCGTTTTAAATTTTAGTGTAGTTGCCCACATATCATAAGACCTGCATAAATAACTAAATTAGTTTTAGCTGGAAAATGCTATTAATTAAACTAGGTATGCTGTAGTCATATTTGATTTTATCAAATATACATTTTTAATGCTGACAAGCACCTTAATTTCATGCATTTTAAGGATTTAAGAAAGCCATCCTATAAATTCAAATTCAGCTTCGTTCAAATCTTCTAAAGAGCCGAGCAAGTCATGCAAAAGAGTGACTTCTCAAAATAAACCTTAAATTGCTTTCACAATTTAAGTTTCATCATCCATTTCTTACATTAATTTCCACACAATTTACATCTGTACTTATAATTTCCCGAATTTTTCTTGTTTTTCTATAAACAATCTTGTTTTTCCATAAACAATCTTGTTTTTCTAAAAGTCCCACTAATAGTCCCCACACACCACTTTGAAAAAAAAATATAAACACAGTCACTAAAATGATAACCCAACATTTTACGAAGCATTTAAAGTGTCTTTTAACAATAACCAGAGTTGTATTTTCTCTCCCATACGAATGGGACACAAAATCATCACGGATAAAAATGATGAACGTTTCTTTGCACAAGAAATGGTACTATTTGTACAAAACCCAGAAGGTCATGAAAGTGGTTTACGCGTTGATGACGATTTGGAGTTGGCTCATAATTATCAACGGGGACACACTCAAAGTTGAGGAGAAGTTTATGCTGACGATGACAACCGGGACAACACTTGCATCTTCGGGTCTTCAAATTGCAGTGAATGCTAAAGAAAAAGAAATTCTCAGCCTGATGAATTCATTAATTCATTTGGAACAGAAATATTTAGCAGGTATAAATCTGCATTTTCAATATTTTTTACTTTCATTGTAAACTGCATTCAAACAATTGCTTGCAGTAAACTTACTTAGAATACAGTATGTTTTTGACAGTCACTGGGGTATTATTGCACTACGAACTACGAATACCCCCACGTGATCCAACCTTAAATTATTCCAGCTTTCTCCCGAAACAAAGATGTAAAACTGAGGTAAAAGAAATCCAACGCATGAACATATTTTGTTTTTTTTTATTTCTTTTAGAAAACTTGTCAATTGAGCCTGACAACTTTACTAACTTGATCCTCCATTTCGGAATCTTGTCAGCAATATTTATACCAATTCTACTCATTCCAATGGCTGAACTTATGCCATGCTTATTTCCCCTTCTGAATTCTCTGAATCGCCGATGCGATAAAATTGGTCATGATATGAAGTGGTATGAATCAATGGGATTGTATTTTGGAAAGGTGTTTCATTTTGCCTCATTCATTGGAGTGCCTGTAGGTCTTTTCTACTACACCGTTGTATTCTTCTTGACCCTACGATGCATCCGAATGTTCCTTAAAGAAATTGAAAGGTATGTCTAATTTATTTGTGTTTACTTAATATTAGATCAAAATATAAAAAACCTCGAAATAAGAAGTTTTTGCCCTTGAAATTCAAGCAAACACGTTTTTTAGTTCTATAGGTTATCATTATGACTATTTCAGTTAAAACGGGTGATATTTTCCGATTTTATAGTCATTAGTAGTTCATAAACTAAATGATTTACAAGTACCAGTAAATATAAACCAGACGGGATGAACCCCTGCTAATTGAAATCAACTTCGAAATGTCAATTTTGGCTAGCCCACAGCAACGATGGCTGCTTTAAGGCGTGAACTCTAGGTCCATTTGGCCCATTTAGAGTCCAATTAGCCACAAGGCCACAGCAGATATTTGATAACCGATTCTTAAAGAACTCTCGAAGAATGCAGTTTTAATGTACTTGTACTGTACTTTTAATTTTTAGCTGTGGAGAAAATCCTCAAACTGGACAAGAGATGAGGGGGCTACAGAGTTTGACAATGAAGTACAGACATCTGCAGGTGCTTCAGGTCCTTTTCAATGAAGTAAATCAGCAAGCTCTGATACCCGTGTTGACTTTGTGTGCAACTGGACTGAGCATACTCGGCAACTACGCCCTATTGGCCCTTGACAAGAGTCAGATGACTTTTGAAGAGTGTCTTCTTTTAGCATTTTGTATCTTTTTGACGATGAATGCCACTACCATAATACTTTTCCTTTACGGGGTTGGAGGTCAAGTGTACGTGCAATCCAACAATGTAAAAGAAGAGTGGATGCGGAACCCAACATTTCAGAAGAGCAAATTTCATCGAAAATTCATCAAATCGATGAAACCTTTGAAAGTTAATCTCGGATCGGTGAATTTTATTGACGAGCTCACGCCTTTAGTATTCATCGATTTCTCCTTAAACCAAACAATTTCTCTTTTCCTCCTACGAAAATAAAACAGTTTCCTTGCATTTGTAGTTGGCCAAAGTAGGTTTCGGTTATTTTACAGCATCGGAAAAACTTTCTGATCAAACAATTGACAAAATTCAGAGAACAAAATTAGTGGAAAAAGCTTTGCAAAATACATTTTCCATTTTTGAAAATGTGCATAAGGTGATTAAGTCAATAAGAGTGTGCCCTAGCTTTCACAGCGACTAACAACATACCTACTTATATCTAACATTGCATTGTGTGGATAAGTGTGAAGAAAGTCAGAAAATGAGAATGTTTTCTTTTCTTTTAGAACTACCTGAAATCTCATTAAGTAGATTAACTAGGATCCAACACTTAATACCAGTTTAAGAAAATATGCCATTTACCTTAAATTCTAATGTGCTTTAATCTTAAAATTAATCATTCTTAGCAGTTAGTTCATTGTATAAAAATAATAAAAAATAATGGAATACATGATGTTTGGTTTGAGTTGGATGCTACGTAGAATCGAAAAACTTGTAAACTCTTTTTTTCGGCCGGCAGAGGTTTTATTTTAAAAAGATCAAAATGCGAGGCATCAAATATATGTTTGTGTTTATTATCTTAAATGCAATTTATATCGTCGACACATAGTTTATAGACGAATTGCTTTTCCGTAGAGCATCAACTAGCCCAATGCACCTTTCTGGAGAGTTATTCAATAATCTTCAGGTACCCCTCTCCATCAAAAGTCCCATGCTGCTTACAATTTACAAATTGTTTCCAAACTTGTTTCGAATTGCATTTTAAAATGTACTTTGTGTAGTCATACCCAGCCCACCCAACTGCAATCATCATTTTTCTTAATGTGATTGTGTTTTTACTTGCAGTCGGCGATTATGTCCTCAAAGTAAAGTAACAACCTTGGCATAGCTGAAAAACGCTAAAACAAAATTCCCAAAAACAGATAGAACACAATATTTCCGAAATCCATAGAAATTCACTTTAGGAAAATAGGATTTCTATGATCCGTAATAGAGATTTTCAATTGTTCGCTGGGTCAATTATACCTAAGCCTTTTTGTATAGCGAGCAGTTGGATTTTTAAGGGTTGACCGAGCTCTATCACTTACTTACCCTTTTCGGATTAAAATTGCTTGGCTATTCGAATTGATTAAATGAAATATTATGTTTCACTGAATAATAACAACACAGACATGGGGTTTCATGTAATCAAAATAATGTTAAATGTTCAAGTAAAGTGAAGTCCCTTGTAAGGAAATAGGAGCTAGATCTCTAAAGATTACATTACATGCTGCTACTGGAGAGAAAATTAATTTCTCCTTCTTGGTTAAAACGAAAACACAAACACCTCAGCATGTTTTTACTGCAGCTATTTCAATCATAATATTCCCATGATTCGTATCTAGAGTTACACCTCTTTCATGTTCTTTATACTTCAAAATTTCAAATCAACATTCCTTAGCTAAACGCTATAGCTCGCTTTAAATTTTGGAAGAAGGTGGTCATATAATACAAGAACGGTATACTTAATAATTTACTGAATGTTTAATTAAAGGATTTTATCAAATAATTTATTTTCAATGCTGACAAAGCAATTATTTCATATAAATTCAAATTCAGCTTGAATTTCAGCATCCAAATAATTTCAGCGCAAGTAAAGTCTAAAAAAGAGCAGAGTAACTCATACAATAGAGTGACTTCTCGAAGGAAACAATAAATTAATTTGGAGGATTTAAGTTCAACCATTCATTTCTTATATAATTTTCCACATAATACAAATCTGTGCGTATCAATTTAATTTTCCAAATTCTTCTTGTTTTGGAACAAAACAGAATACTCCCACTTACCTAATAGTCCACATAATGCACTTGGGAGAAAAATATAATTTCAGCCAGTAAAATGATAACCAAAAATTTTACAAAGCAGTTAAAATTTATTTTGACAATAAACAGAGTTGTATTTTGTCTTCCGTACGAATGGGACACCAAATCATCGCGGATAAAAAAATTGAACGTTTCTTTGCACAAAAAATGGTACTTTGTGTACAAAACTCAGAAGGTCATGAAAGCTATTTACGCGATTTTGACGATTTTGAGTTGGCTCATAATCATCAAGGAGGACACATCTAAGCTTGATGAGAAGTTTATGCTGACGATGACAGCCATAGCAACACTCGCCTCTTCAAGTCTTCAAATTGCAGTGAATGCTAAAGAGCAAGAAATTCTAAGCCTAGTGAATTCATTAATTCATTTGGAACAGAAGTATATTGCGGGTATAAATCTGCATTTTCAATAATATTTAGTTTCAATTACAATTCTTCTGAATTCACGTTATGCTAATAAAGTATATTCAGAACAATTGTTTGAAGTAAATTAATCTAGAATACCGTATGTTTTAACATTTAAGTGGTAGATTATTGCATTTTCCTCATGTGATCCAACCGCAAATTATACCAACTTTCTCCCAAACCCCCCAGGTGTAAAGTAAAACCGAGGTAAAAGAAATTAAAGCATGAACATTTTTTGTATTTACTTTGTTTAGAAAACTTGTCCATTGAGCCCGACAATTTTACATACTTGTTCCTCCATTTTGGAATTCTGTCAGCAATATTTGTACCAATTTTAGTCATTTCGATGTCTGAGCTGATGCCATGTATATTTCCCCTTCTGAAGTCTCTGAATCACGGATGCGGTAAAATTGGATATGATCTTAAGTGGTACGAATCAATAGCATTGAATTTTGGAAAGCTTTTTCATGTTGCCACATTCATTGGAGTGAGTTCGGGGGTATTCTATTACTCCATTGTATTCTTCTTGTGCCTAAGATGCATCCGAATGTTCCTTAAAGAAATTGAAAGGTATGTCCATTGTATTTTTTTCCACCTAATCTGAAATCATAATCCTTAAGAACAGTTGGAATAAGACTTCTTCGCCCTTGAAATTCACCTCGTATAATTTCGTCGTAAGTAGCAGAAGCATTTTTGTTCATTTTAACCGTAAATATGATGGCCAGCATTAATGCAGGGGAAAGCAAAGCTTTAAAAAAAAATTCTCAGTATAGACCTTTAATCGGAAGAGATTTGCTTTTAACTCAATAGGTTATCATTATGACTATCAAAGTAAAACGGTTGAAGGTGAACCGTTGAATTACTTACATCGTGTAGACCCGGGGGAGTTATTTAGGAGGGGGACTTATTCCGGGGGGGGGGGGTTCTATACCGGGAAATACGGTAACTTCAAAAGGTCAATTTTGGCTAGTGCACATTTGAACTGCAGGCCTATTTGGATACCAATCGACCACAACAGATATATGATAAAAAAAACGTGCCAGTCATAAAAGAACTAATTGTAAGTTATAATTCAGTTTTGTTGTACTTTTTAGCTAGGGCTTATGAGATTGGTATGTCTGTCTGTCTGTCCGTCGGTCCGTCTGACGATAACTCAAGAACGGTTTGACTGATTTGCATGATATTTCCACCACATCTGTATTATGGGATCCGGAAGAAGAAGGACGGAAGAAAAAGGACAGGAAGAAAAAGGATGGGGAAAAAAGGACGAGGCGAAAAAAGGATGAGCAAAAAAAGGACGAGGCAAAAAAAGGATGAGCAAAAAAAGGACGAAACAAAAACAGGATATTACAAAAAATGATATTGCAAAAAAAGGACGAGCCAAAAACTGCTATCTTCTTAGTTCATGCAATCATCACTCATAGTTTATGAACTTAAATAGCAGTTTTTGCCTCGTCCTTATTTTGCAATTCCCTTTTTTGTAATATCCTTTTTCTTCTTCATTCTTCTTTTGCTCATCCTTTTTCTTCCTCGTCCTTTTTTTGCTTCGTTCTTTTTTCGCCATCCTTTTTCTTCCGTCCTTTTTCTTCCTATCCTTCTTCTTCCGGGAATCTGTATTATGCCAAATTAGGAACCGAGTTAGTAGTAGGTGTAGGACAGGTGTATTTACTAAAAAGAACGGGTAGGATAGGGAAACCTCGGTTTAAAAAATACTAAAATGAACAGGTAAGGTAGGGAATGTAGGTACCCAAGACAGCATACCTATGTAGGATAGGGCAAGCAGAAAGGGTGCCCCACCCCAAAATAACAAATCATCATGTAACATAGGGTACCTGAAAGACTGAAAATAAAAAAATCAACGTGTAGGATAGGGAACCTTAACGACTCAAAATAAAAAAATTTCATTTTATTATTTTTGGGACCGAGTTTTCCCTATCCCACCCGTTGATTTTAAAAAATACCCTTCTTGTACTACTGAGTTCGAAGATGGACAATGTGGGTCAAGGGGTTGACCTGTGGGAAGTGTAAAACCCCCACCGGTCATGCAAATTTAAGCCATTTTTTGAAAATCATCATAGAAAGTTGAAATCTGGCATAGAGGTTACGAATAGCAACGTTACATGAAATCTGAAGCAAAATGTAATTTAGGTCTGATGTGAATGACCCCACAGGGTGACCCCCACTGCTTTTTTTGATAGTCAATGCAGGAAGCTAAAGTTTTGCATAGGGGTTACGAATAGGAAGATTGCAAAAGTTTTTCGTAAATAGAATGACCCCGCAGGGTGACCCCCACTGCTTTCTGAGATTCAATATTGAAAGCTGGGTTAGCTCCATTGAAAGCTCAATTTTAAATACATCACTAAATTTGCACTTAAAACTTAATGTCCTTTTGTAAATCGTTGCCAGGCCCAGGCTCGGGCTGAATCAAGTTGCATAGGAAAGTTTTAATTATTAGGTTTCAGGAAAATCCTCACATTGGACAAGGCATGGGACAGCTACATATTCTGACAATGAAATACAGGCATCTGCAGGTGATTCAAGTGCTCTTCAATGAAGTAAATCAGCAAACGTTGATACCCTTGTTGGCTTTGATTGCAACTGGAGTCAGCATACTCAGCAACTACGCCATATTAGCCCTTGACAAGAGTCAGATGGCTTTTGAAGGGTTTCTTCTTTTAGCATTTTGCATCTTTTTGACGACAAATACTGGCAGCATTATTCTTTTCCTCTACGGGGTTGGAGGTCAAGTGTACGTTCAATCAAACAAGGTAAAAGAAGAGTGGATGCGGAACTCAGCAGTTCAGAAGAGCAAATTTCATCGGAAATTTATCAGATCGATGAAACCCTTAAAAGTTTATCTTGGATCGGTGAATTTTATTGATGAGCTCACGCCCTTAGTATTCATCGATTTCTCCTTAAATCAAACAATTTCCCTTTTTCTCCTACGAGAGTAAAATGGTTTACTTGCATTTGTATTTAGCCAAAGTAGGTTTCGCTTATTTTGGAGAATAAGAATTTTGATCAAACGACTGAGAAAAATTCAGAAAAAATAATTAGTTGAAATAGCTTTGCAAAATACATTTTCCATTTTTGGTGAGGTATAAAATGTCATGAAGTCAATGAACGTGTGCCCTAGCTTTCACATGCAGTGACTAAACGCACTTAGAATAAGTTTAAAGAAAGTCAGAAACTGAGAATGTTCTGTTTCCTTTTTGAATTACCTATTAGAAATGTCATGAGGGTCCACTACTTAATACCAATTAAAGAAAATATGCCATTAACGCACATTGTTATCTTAAAATTATATCATTCTTAGCTGTTAGATCAATCAATGAAAATAATAAAAGTAATAATGGAAAAAAGGATATTTTGTTTGGGTTGGATATTGGATTTAAAAAACTTCTGAACTCTTCTGTTCGGTCAGGAGAGGCTTAATTTTAAAAAGATCAAGGTGCTAGACAAATTCTGATATTCAGAATAAAAAATAATTCATGTTAATAAATTTTCTCAACATTTCTTTATTCATCTTTTAAGATTTTCAACACATTTTCAAATGTATTTTAATAATTATAAGTTAGATATATGCATTTCATTAAAACTCTGTGTACATGAAGAAGGAAGCAGGGTTTTTAAACATTTTTAAAATGTTTTAATAAGCAAAGTTTTTTAAGTTTTTTCATTATAACGTTGTTAATAATTCTTAGTCTAAGTTTTGTTATAAGCATTAGGTTTCACGCCAAGTTATTTTGTTTAACTTGCTTGCAACAAGTGTTTTTTAAGCTTAACTAGCCCATAGGTTTAGCATCAAATACACTCTTACTTAATATACTATAATGTGTGTTTGTGTTTATAATCTAATGCAATTTTATATCCTCGTCTCATGGTTTATGGACGAATTGCATGAAGGTGTGTTTTGAATCCAAAAGTCTGTACACAGAAGTGTTGAAAAGGTCCATTTCCCTGACCAATGTGTAGCATAACTTGTTTCAAATGTGTATAGGTAATAATAATGTGTTTGCGTAATGTTTTTTATGTATCAGGATATCACTTTACACCACGAAAAGCTTTTTCAAAAGTTTTAAATGCAGTTTTTATTTTTACTTGTGATTTTAAAATTAATGTGAAGTACAGCCTGGCAGGGCAAAATTGCTTTGGAAATGTCAAAACTGCTGATTTTTATTCTGTACTTCTTTTATCCATGACATATTCCAGTTGTGTCAAAATGTCTCACATTTTCCTAGAGTATCAACTTGCCCCATATCTGCTTCTCAAGTTCGTCAATCATCTCAAAGTACCTCTTTTCCTTACAAGTCCCATTCTGGTTACAACTATGTGCTATCATTTACCCGAACCTCAACCATCATTTTTTCTAATCCTTTTTACATTCTTCCTTTAAAATCAGCAATCAGTTTGCCCAAACCAACAATTTTGCCTTACCTCAATCACACTAAAAGTAAATTCACAAAAGCAGATGGAAAATAATTCACTATAGGAAAATGTGACAAAAAGATTGGAATGATTAACAGTAGCTGGACAAGTTTCATAACCGTAACAACTCAGAGAACTAGAGCTAATTAGCTAATTAATTGTGTGTAGTGCGGTGTGTGTAGTTTTTCTATTTAATTTCATCAAGCTTATAATGTTCATAGTAAAATGCATACAACGAGTTTCTGAAATGTTTAAGCAAAGATAAATGTGTTATTTTTAAATGGATGTGGACACAGTTGACCCAATTTAAAAGTCAGATGCAGAACTTCTGCTGTTTGAAGGGCTGTTATTTGAATTGGAATTTGAAGTTGAAGATGACCCACTACCCCCACTACCTACTGAAGACTCCGCTCCATCAACACCCACAATTCCAAACCAGAGAGGTTGCTTTCGCGAGTTCAAACTTCCGGTTCCAGCTGCACCCAGTCGCTTTGCTAAATACTGGAAAATAAACAAATCAACTTAGGTAGTTGTTTTATAAATTCATTTTCCTATTTTTTTAAAACCTTAACTATTCTTTTAGATAGAAATCCTTGAAAAAAGTAGGCTATTATTTTAAGAGATGGATTCAAGATCGATCATAAAGATTGGATTCTTCACTTCTAAAGTTAACACATATATATATTTTTAGTTCATAAAGCCCAACTCAGAGATGTCTAGATAAAAAGGGTAAAAATTATCTCTGATCTTGAGTAAAGGATTTTTTTAAGTATTGAAATCTCTACGATGAAAATGCCGTTTATTGAGTCTTGCCCACCTATCCCGGTGGTCTTGCACAAGAAAGGGTGAAAATATCATGATCATTTTGATTACTTTACTTCAATTCTTGTTAGATAAAATTTTTTCTTTAAAGATTATACACCTTTCTATATGAGCCATAAGCAGATGGAGCATCATCATAATATCGTCCTTGTTATATGGAAAAAACCTTATTGTGTGAGATGAGATCATAATAGTTTTTGGGTAGGGAAAAAGTAATAAACACTTTCTGAGCGGAATAGATAAGCAAGAAGATCACTTTACCCACACCGGTTACACAAAGTCTACACTACAATAGTTTGCATCATCTTGACTAGTACTAGTGCAGTGGTGGTTACATTGTGACCCATCCTAGAGACTAGGATCGTCCGATTTTACGAGAATGTGCAAATTATAACAGCTTATGATATTAAGTCAGAGGGGAATATTAAACTCTGGAAATTTATTTTGATGAATTGGTGAAAAAGAGTAAATTGACAACTTTAACCAACCCTGAATCTCTATAGCTATATCAACCATTAACACTCATTACGTCCTTATTATTTTTTTATTATGCTTTTATACTCAGACACTGTGGCAAAAGGTAAGAAAAAACAGTACCTGGTTGTAATCCAAAGATCGAATTCTTCCTTGAGGATTGCCACTTATTTGTAAATGACCAGGTGGGATAATCACATCTAAAGGATCAACACCAACAAGTCCGTTTTCAATATCATAGGGTCCAATAGCAGGAGCTCCTCCGTTGTAAAGTCCCCCACCGCCTCTCTTTCCATTTGTCCATCCTCGGCTGTATTGGAAGGTTTGGGCTTCAGCACTCACGATTATCATCAACACGAACAAAGCTATCGGCTTCCAGGTCACCATACTTCCGCTTGTTCTTCTGAAAATTTTAAACAAAAAAAAATATGCCAAAAACTCTTATATTTCTTAAAGTTTTACAACAAACTCTACAATATGTTACATATTTTCGGAATTTAAGAACAACTCCTTCGTTCATTTGAATCAATTTGCTATAAAAACAAACCCATTCACATTACTTAACAAAACCCAAAGATCATCAAACATTTTGTTACTACACTATAAAATCCCACTAAAAGAAATTAATTTGCATGAGATGGCTAATCTCTTTTTTGATACTAATAAAATAATCTCTTATCTCTTGGGGCTATATGCCATCCATGTCACAATCATGATTTCATGACACCACCACTACCCTACTACTACCACTACCGTCATCAAACATAAATAATACAACAGTTTTGTCCCATTATATTAGCATCAATCCTACATAGCTGGGTATACATCTACCTAATTTAAATCTTTTAAAACAAGTAGATTAAGGTTAACTCACAAAAGAGGTAACAATTGATCCTAATGCATAATAATAATAGTTTGTTCCACCATCAACTGACCTGCCACCACCACCACCACCACCAGAGTATTATTTTTAACGGTACGAAAAGCAATTAGGGCACATTACCATACATGCTACTTTTTGGCTTAAAGAAACATATGCATGCCAAGTCCATTTCAATGATTCTCTTCAATTCAATAGACAAAATAATCCTAATCGAATCAAGATATATAAAGAGAGAGAGAGAGATGGTTAAAATCTAGTAGAAATCAACCATCCTACAGAAGTAAACTGCGTTAAAATCTATAGATAAATTTAATTAAATTTACAAGGTGACACACCACCGCGTGTCCATTCTTCTATTCAAATATATCCTCACAGCTAACCAAATTACCATTCCATTGTTTCTTGAATTGCTGTAACGCTCAAAGTATTCAAGCTAAATAAGG
Organism: Isotoma decorata; assembly: GCA_034698605.1. Taxonomy (NCBI): domain Eukaryota; kingdom Metazoa; phylum Arthropoda; class Collembola; order Entomobryomorpha; family Isotomidae; genus Isotoma; species Isotoma decorata. The sequence continues at coordinate 18,006 of JAQGBU010000476.1, forward strand.
TAGTACGTGGGGCATCTATAAAAAATGTGAGGCTTTCAAAGAGGAAGGTGACATTTTTACCTTTAACAAATCAAACAATGCTGGCAAAACTTATTTGAAAATTTAATTCACTTTAAGAACATCCCAGCATTTTCAAATCAAATAAAATTTACTTTTAAAAACGATCGAAACGAAAAACGAAAGGGTCCCAGGCTTTGTAAAACACCTCTAAGAAAGACTAACACGGCTAACTAAATTTGTAAATTTGATGTCAACGATAGAAAATGGGCAATCCCATAAGCCACAGCTTTTTATTCACCACTCCACTCTTAATTTTCTCAATGTCTAAACAATTCTAAATTATTACCGTTAAAGCAATTAGTTCATAAAATTTAATCGTACTTCAAGCACATTTCATTGATCAAACTCACTCACCCGCAATCCCATACCATAACCACTTACCTACATTATATATTTGCCTTCTAATAAAATGTGAGATTAAAATTGAATGGATAATTTTGAATGTTGTCAATGCTACAAGGGTGTTTAGATAATTTTTATGTCAATAGAATTGGATTCTCTAAAAGTGTTTCAATTGTTGTGGTTGTGATTGTGACTTTGTGATGGCTAATTTGTAATTTAGACTATGGATAAATCTTAAGTGGTCTATTGTCACTTTTTTGGTAAGTGTATCCGCAGGGTGTACGCATTTCATCCCATGGATCAATGATTCTTGTCATTATTTTTCTCTTCAGTTCACTTTTTACTTTTTACATTAACTACTTCAAGGTTAGCTAATAGAGGCTTTAGCTTTGAGCTTATTTGGAAATTATTTCAATTTGCCATGCGGTTTTATACCATAAGGAGGATAAGTTTCTAGAGTTTTTGCAGATTTAGATAAAAATTTACGTTTTGAAGATTTTTTAAGAGTTTTGTTTAAAAAAAACTTCAAAAGTTTGTAAACTTTATGTGTGACATTTCTGAAATTTTGTTTTATAAATTGCAGACCTGAATACGGGACTTAAGTGAAGTTTTCCCTGTTTCTGAAACCCTTATTCTCTTAATTTCAAAAGTTTTTGCAGAAAAAGTATTACATTTTTTTCTTGAGCACCTTTTCTCCTTCAATATATATAAAAAGCCCTAAGATGAGACTAAATTCATTATTCATTAACTAAAATTTCATTAAAAAAAAATGAGCACACGCAAGCAAAATCCTCTCCTAATGCAATGCTTTCGCGTGTATGACAAGTATTAAAAAAAATCATAAAACTCTGATTGAGTTTTAACCGCAGCAAAAAATTAAATTAAGATTAACTACATACAAGCTAATTACCTACTTAGATATAATAACTACGTTCGTGCATGAAATTCTCAAAATTTGCACACATCTTTAAATCCTGCGTAGAAAAACTAGCTCATCTCATCCTACTCTTCAAATTAAAAGGTGAAATTCGTTTCGTAAATTATTTTATAATTAATTAACTTAATCTCTTGTTTTAACATAATCTCGAGTTAGCACATTCTGCACTTTGACTAATGATCCACGTATGCGTCCTAACAAGATCAAAAAATGATAAAATTTCAATTCATTCGTTTTTTTTTCATTGTTCACAATTTATGGGAGTAATAAAGTGTCCAACCAGCTTTTCTTTGGTTACTCATCCATTTGAAAAATTATAAGAAACTGAGTCTTGTGACTCATCTTTCTTTTAAAAAAACTTCATCAAACTTCTTCAAAATTATTTATAAATGCTCCTTGATTCCCTGTAATGACAAACTACATGCACCATCTTAAACCTTAAACCTTGATTTAGAGCCCCAAAGGGAGGTAGTTGCTTCAAAGCCCTGACCTTTTAACTGACATAGAGAGATAGGAACTTTTAAACATTGAAATGATAGGGAAGGCGTGTTTCTAAATCGAGATTAACGGTATAATACTATCTGAAAGAAAAACATAAATGTCTCTCACATTCCAAACTGTTATTTTCTCATTGTATTGAAAAAAAATCAGACAGAAGGTAGAGCAGGAGGAATAAACATTAAATGTTAAACTGACAATCAGCTTCAATTTTGTTATTATTTATTTGTGTGTCCTATCTCTCTGTTGAAACCCTTTCATTTCGGCATTAACAAAGGGAATTGCAAAAAAAGTTAAGCAGCAAGTCATAGCAAATAATTATGTTTATTTTCTATTCATCCAAAAACAAGTTGACTGCATTTATTATATTTATGCAAGAATAATAACTCGGAAATCTAAAGTTTGCAAAAAATTAAGTAAAAAAAACTGAAGAGAATGCAACACACGTAACGACAATGATACCCTAGTTTTTTTTCATAAAAAATAGTGAAGTAATTTTAAATTACTTTATGTTTCGTAAATCAACACAAGTTGTACATGCATGTCCTAAAGTTGAATACAAACTGGGGATTGGGATGTGTTTGTAATATATTATGAGTATGCAAAAATAAAAATACATTAGCGTTTATTTCTTAAAATTAGCCATGGTTTAGTCAAACAAAAGTAGGGGAAAAATTGCATGATTTACCAAACACAATAAAAGAAAGTATGCAAATTTTTTATATAGAATAATTTGACTTGGATCTTTGTTGAATCATCCATGGGTATTGCATTTTATTTTATGCATTATCCATTATTCTTGGTATCAATCTGTCTTCTTCCTCACTTCTTGTATTTCTTTCATGTGTTAAAAAATGGTTCAGAAATGCTGTGTTTTTGAAATTAAAAATGCTTTTAGTTTGAGCTAGAAGGATATATAGACACTCAAACAGACGGGCTATCCCAAGTTTATGCAAGTTTCCATTTTTATCAATAAAATTTAGAAACAAATAGAGGGTGGTGCCCTTAGAGCAACAACTAACTAGAGCTAAAAAAATTGACCCTGCATCCTACCTAGCTGCATAAAAATTATTTACAAATGACCCTCGAAGGCAAAATCTACCCTAAAGCAGTGTTTAAAACCGATATTTCTACAAAACTTCTCAACTCCGTATGAAATTATCTAATAGAAAAATCTCCCATTATTTCTAAGCAATTGATAAAAATAATTTACTACTTTTGTCTCATTCTCTCTCTGACTCCCCTATTGTTGAATATGATTTGATTGTTGTCACTACTTTGGTTGTGGCATCATTCATTCATCTGTGTAATTTTTACCATATGCGTACATTAATTTTTTGTATTATTGAGATCAAAAGGAATGGACTTTGAGATACGGGAATCTTGTTACGTATATAAACGTTATGTTTAAAATGATATGTAATAAATAGTAATACAAGAAAATATAAACAGGAGGAAGTTTTCAGAAATTTAACTACTGCAACATGTATTATCATGATAAAAAAGGAGGATTTGTAGTATGAAGTTTAGGAAAAGATTTCACTTTACTATACTAAGGGTTTACTACTGAGCTTATTCCCCTCACTTTAATCCTATAGTCTACAAAAAAATGTTTTTAAATATTTTAAATGTTATTTCTAGCAAGACCCCAAACCGTACAAAAACGTTGTAATGCTCTAATAATAAAATAAGAATTTATTTAAATTTTAGAATAGAATTGTTTTAAAAACAAGAAAGGTGTCTTTTTTTGTAAAACACAATTCAAAAGTAAATAACGTATGAGAACTGTAAGGGGTATTCAGACGGATAAATAAAAATCCAGGTGATATTGCCAACAATTTTAGATTAAAAAATGTCATTCATAATTTTAAAATACCATAGTTAGAGTTTTACTTGCCTTCAAATATCCAACTGTTAAACTGTGGTTTTTTAACATGTGCTACTAATTCAGTACTATTGTCAGCACAAAGCCACCAAACTACTCATCATAACATTTCCTACAGGTCCTATAGTAGTAAGTAAACGAGTACCTATTTCTCTCCGGGGAATATTGAGACATCTTTCAGCTTTGGTTAAGTAATTTATCTCTCCTTGCCCCACCCTTGCCTTGGTTGATTAACCTCTTCTACAGTGGCACACTTTCCATTACATAATAATAATATGCAATTGCAACAGATTTAAGATCAAGTAAAGGCTCATAATTAATCTCTGTTTCATTTCATTATAGATATAAATCCTTAAACAAGCTCCATTATTAATGAACAAAAATCCCAAAGAGATTTAAATCTTCAAACATTATGCCGATAAGATCAAAGGATTTATAAATTGAAGAGTATTTGTAGTAGGATATGATTAGTAAGCTGTGTAATAACATAAAATCAGATTAGTCATCTTTATAGGTGGCAGAGGAATGACAAAAACTATTTTGAATGTAACTTCTTTTATTGCACTCTCTCTAAATAAGCAAAGTTTTCAAAAAACACTTGAAACTCCAAAAAAATCCCTATCTGCCCCCTTTACAACCCCTTTTTAAAAATATGTATGCAAAGCTAATGTTTTCTTTCAGTATCATTGTAAGCTAATTTGTACGTAAATTACGAACTATTAGAATGACATATATGTTGGAATTAGGTTTTTAGTTTTTAAACTAAAAGTGAAGCATCAATTTGTAGTCTGAGTCTGGCTCATAAATGGCGAAAAATCTTACACAAAAGTAAAAGGTGGGTATAAATTAATTAGAGCTTTTTACAACAAAGTTAAAATAAAATTTGATTAAAAGATTAAACATCTCCCGGAATACAGCCCCTCAATCTTTGGAGAGTAGGAACATTAACTCCCCAAGGGTTCTAATTCAAAAAATACGTTATGGAAAAACAAGACTAAAAGAAACATTATAGCCAAAATATAAACCACGAAGATTAGTTAAGCACGTGCTTGTGGCTTCACATCTCAACATTTTTATTGCTCTCATACCATTTCCTTACTTCAAGAGGATATTTCCTTGCTTTTTTCATCTCTTTTTAAAAATCTGATTCACTTTTTGTACTGAAGCTTAAAACCACGAAGAATTTGTTTACCTGTCACTACTACTAATACCACAACCATTACATCCAATAACTCTATTCTAATTACTATTTTTTTTAGTTTAAACGGATACAGATTTTCTTAAAAAATTGATACTTTTATTGAAAACTCAATTCGCCTTTAGCCTGTATTCTACTTAATTTTATTGCTTTAAAATGCGTATTAAAATGATTCTACTGCTGTCTACTCTCCTCGTATCATAATTCTTGGTAAAGGAATGAGTTTTCTTTTTTACCTCTTGTTATTTTATGTAAGCAACCAAAATTATTTACTCAAACCACAAACTCTAAAAACGTGTGATGCATCTTCTTACAATATGGTATTAGATAATAGACTTAAGTTTTGAAATTGTTTAGACTCCGAGATGAGATATGGGACAAAGAATTCAATCGTCACACGAAAGAAAGAAAAAAATGAGAAGTCTGTAGAACATATTCTTATGGGTGATTATAAAAAAACAAGAGTTCAGATTTGGAAGAGAATGGCCAGGCTAAATTATCGTAGTTTCAAAATGATTGTCATAAAATGATTTCAAAAAGTTGAATGATTCTTGCCAAAGGCACAAGGAGATCGAGGAACAAAACCTTATGAATTTGATGATTTCATTAAGAAGTTAACATGTCTGTGGAATACGATACTGAAATATAATATTATTCAGTATAGACACACCGTATCACATAGAGGATTAATAACTTGACCGAATTTTTCCTTGCAATAAGTAACTTGAAACCCATGGATTAGGGTCGACTCTACCCACTGTCTCATTCCATTAGGTTTAAAAACTAACTAAGAATCTAATGGAACACGAAGGAAGTGGGATAAATGACGAATTATCATTTTAGCCACGTACTATCAGGCTTTGTCTATTCTTTCCCTATAAATTCAATTTTTCAACGAGGATTTTTATAAGCTTTAACTTATAAAACCCAACCCTGTTTCTTTTACTATGTATATTTTTATGGGGGATGATAGGGTATTGTTTCTTCCCTTGGGGACATTATATACTTTTATTTAGTCCCATTTTACTAATTTAACCCTCTTGAAATCAACCCCTCTTGAAATTTGCACAGGAATTTTGTACTGGAGAAAATACTAAATTTCTGCATGGGTTTTAATAAAAAAATTTTTCAACTACTGACATTTAAAATGTAAATTTAAACTTACACAGCCATCAGAGTAGATGAGGTGAGGGCAGACTGATGAGCAGAGTTTGACGAAGATGATGCAAAGGCTTGGTGAAAGTTGGCCATTTTTTAGAATTGTTTTTGGATATCTTTCAAAATAATTTCTCGCAATTTTCGTCCTTTTGATTCAAACACTTTTACCCTTATAGATTGACAGAGAAGTTAGCACTCAAATTTACTTTTTGAAACTTAATGTCCGACTTTTCCTCCAAATGTCACTTCCCAATGTCTCTTTCTCCGTTCGAACCAACTTTCAAAGCTCAAATGACAAGGATTGAGAGGGTTGTTGGGAGCTTTTATATTCGAAATCCAGGAGCATCATCATCATCATCATGACCAAGTGCATCATTAGAAATACCAGGGATTGAAATTGAGAAGACAAAAGTCAGTAATTAGTTGAGAAGAGATAAAGAGATACGTGGGGTGGTGTGGCTCTACATGCTCATTAAATCTATTCCTTTGTACACTTCTAAAGAGCAACAAGGTGGCCAGAGGGTACTGATTTGTAATTCTTCTTGCACACTTACCCGGATTACAATTATCCCCTTTACCTCTACCACATGGATTATATTATATCATTTATTTTCACAACAAGTAAGTCCCATTGCTTTATAATTATCTTTTTGGTCACTTTGAAACATTTTGCTCTTTTCTGCGTTGGAACGAAAATGGGGGTGACTATAAATTGTGTACAGGATTTTTGGGGGTAGGACTACAACTACAACTATGTAAATTAATCAAAGGGAGCCAGAAATGTTAAACCAGAAATTTCCGACATTCGTCCTAAAATAATTTGTGCAATGCTAATTGGTTTGTCTATTTAATCATTCGCCTTTAGCTTAATGTAGATTCATGTTACTTTAATTGACCGATTTTTTATGCTGTTTTTATGTCTCTTCGACTCACTCTGTCTGCTAAGTTCTGAAATTTTCTAAAGTAAATATCACACGATATATTATGTTACATTTTTATTACTTAAAGGTCACTCCTAAAAAAAACCGTGCATCCCTTCGACATAAAGGTCTTCGTGGCCCTGTATTTTCCTTACTGCTTGAAAAGGTTATCTGAGGTGAGGCCAACTCTCTTAATTGTCATTTATGAGCAATCCCACTTTCAGCCCACGTATATTGGACTGTTAATTATGTGAGAAGTACTGCGCATTTATATAATTTCAAAGATCAAATGGGGGTAGTTATATGGGAATATTGTGAAGAAAATAAGGGGAATACGCTTGTAATTTCAAAGCTGACTTCACACAATATTGGATATCACAGACTTCAATGTATTATTATACACAACTACGAAAAGTAGGAACTAGAACAAAACAAAATTTTGATACACCCACTGAGGGAACCGTAAACAAGCAACGTTTTAACTTTTCACTATACACAGCAGATTTTAATTGGTCCTTCTACTTTCTACAGCATTGATTCAGCGAAGGTAAAGTATCGTTTAAAATGATTTCATCTTGATGGGGTGTTATTTTGGGTGGGTTTAAAGGTTTTAGGGCGGTTTTCGGGAGCTTTTCGGATCATTCATGGTACACTTTCCCAGCTATAGGGGTGACCTGGGGATTCAAGCCCTATACAGCTACGGCTTCCGGGGAGCTCGGGTGAGGTATAAGAGCTCAAGAAAGGTCTAAGGACCCTAGCTAGAAATATCAACCCTCATCCTTATATCTTCCCTAATTTTTCATCCCCTCTGACCTCCCATTTACCTCATTACAATCCCTCAGCGATATTAACAAACCATCTTAAATGTCACCCCCTGATTTATGGTTAACCCTACAAAAAGGTATATTTTCTCGATTTCCTCTCCATCCATGAACTGGATAAGCCCATCCCACTCTCAGCTCAAATGGAAAAACCATCTCATGAGAAACGAGGCCGTCACTTATTAATTGTCACCTTCAAAGGATACAATGATACTCTACTAACTATACATAGAAGGAAATAGCTACTAAATAATACCCTTAGTCCTGATAGGACTTGTTCTGGAAACTCAATTGACCTCAAAGGACTAAGTGTAGCTAATTCAATGAGACTTTTACACTATGAAAAGGTGACAATGATGAACAAGAGGCATTAACGACGTGATGATCATGATGATAGTCCTATAGTTAGCTGCTAAGAAGGCTGGGGTTGATTTGCTGCAATATATAGGAATACGTGATGGTCTCATATCCCAATTTCTGCCCACACTGACACTTATTTCCCTATGTACACGTTTTTATTTCTCTCCAGTTTGTCCTCCTTCCCCCTTCTCATTTGTAACCTTTGTTTTAAACTTGGATAATTAAAGGTGGACATTGCTGCTACTTTTTTTATATCATATCACTACGTGCTCCCTTCTTCCCTGACAATAATTCAACTTGTTCTAATAGATTCTTACCATTTCTCTATTCAACCCGATTATGGTCCGTCCGTCCGTCTTTCAACATTTTAAGTTTTCACAGAATCAGCTATCAGCTACTCAAAAATTCTGATTTCCATATGTATAGCTGTAATCGAAGAAAAAGGCAAGCGGCAGATCATTTTCGATAATTAACCAAACCGACGGAACCCCATGGGCTATCGTCTATAAGAATTCAACACTGAATCTGCCGTCTATAATAATTGCAGTAAATAACTTTACACAGAGTCAGCTTTTTTCAATACTGTTTTACTTATGCATTTAAAATAGGTCATAATTGACATGTCAATAACAATAAAAAAGGGCCCCACCCAGGGGTGTAGTTGGGGCGGATGAGACTTACCCTTCTGTTTCCTTCTACTACTTAAAAACAAGAGGTAAACTAAGAAATATTTACCGTAAAACGCGATTTAGAACCCCATGGGGACTTATTTTTTCAACCCTCCAAAAAGGGTGGGGCTCTATTTCGGGGTGGGGCTCTATTCCGGGGGGGACTTATAGTTTC
>JAQGBU010000477.1:0-26998 GCA_034698605.1 Isotoma decorata
GGGTTTTTAGGGGGGTTTTTAGGGGGGTTTTTAGGAGGAATAAGGGGGAGGGGGTTAATAATAGGAGGTGGGTAGTAGAGGGGGGCTTTAATTAAAAGATTAGCGATGCAGGTGAAGAGTAGTGAAGTAGCTGGAGGCATTTTGTAGTAAAATGTGTAGTGAATCCGAGGTCATTAAACTTGAATAAAGCTCTAGTTTATTATTTAAGACCCCCCTCTGGGGTGTTTTGTTAATTGGAGGGGAATAATTACATGAATTACATGTGGAAAAACAGGTTTTCATTAGGTGAGGAGCAGCTGCATTTTACTACATAAAAGTAGACGTAGATTAGTGTGTTGAGATGACTCACACAATTTATATAAAGAAATAAGTCTTACAAAAACCCAAGTTCAATCTTGATTTAATGTTTTCTTTTGTTTATAAAATAGGTGCAAGAAAATTAATGAAAAAATGTTTCCAAAAGTACTTCTTTTTTATGATTTTTCAGATTTTGGTTTAATTTTTTCCAGAAATGTGCAAAAAATCCCGAAAATGTTCATTTCCCTACACATGTTTGCCTACTACCCGTTATACGTTAATTAATTATTGCAATTATAATTACCCACCTGCTGCTCTCTTTTCTAAATCTAAATAAAGTCATACACCTCAGTACAGTTAATGATTATTGTAAATTACATTTAAAAAAGTGCATCTCATATGTGTTTCACACTATGTGCTGTTTGAATAAATCCAAAAGTTAAACCTATTTCACTCGACTCGAATTAATCGTATATTTTATTTGCATGATGATTAATAGTAAGACAAGTTTTAAACTCATCTCTGTTTTTTTCATGCACCCAGATCAGATTATTTTACTCACACTACTTTAGTATAGGGAAGAGGCTCAAGATTGTGTAGTAAAGAGTGATAGAGTTAACCTTGAAGTTAACCCAAATACATGTATGTGTGCGTAAGGGAAAACGTAACGTACATGAGAGTTTATAAACATACAGGTTTTAGTATTACACTGCTGGTTAGTTTTTTTTCAGTGTCTTATCTTTTACTATAATATTATGTTATATGGGGCCTTTTTTGTACCTTTTTAAGCAGCACAGGGTTTCAGTCCAACATTATTATTATTATTATGCACCAAGTCCCTTCTACTATGCAGTTGGGGTCATCATGCGGGATAAGGAAATGGTATACTCATCCCGGTGTGTATAAAGATACCCGATAGGACAAAAACACTGAGATATAAAACCCACTCGGGTTTCCAGCTTCCCCTTCACTACTCACTTGCACTCTTGGAAGTTGCGACCAGTTCCGTGTTGGCTTTTACAAGAGCAGTATCATCAGAGCTATACAGTTTTACCAGTCTCATTTTACCCGGTTTTTTGTTGGACAAACTTTGTGTGAGACACTTTCTGGATAAGCTGGAAATAAAGTTTTTTTCGTTTCTGGATAAACTGTAGAAATAATCAAAAATAGAGTTGTATAAACGCAAGAGATTCAATAATTAATACCTGAAACAATTAAAACATTAAAAATAAATATTAAAAAAATGGCCGTGAAAATCCGGGACCCAGAGATCCAAGTGAAGAGTGTAAATAATTCCTTGTTAAAAACGCCAATAAATCTGCAAGTTCTCGAGTCCGAGTTGGGTGTGATTTTGAGGGGTGGTTCGAGGGTGTGCCCTTCCTGTTGTGGCAGTGGGGTTGCCAAGAGGAGTTCGCTTCTGGGGCGAGGTGAGACCTTTTTTTTATAGAGAAATTTCGGTTTTACTTAAGGACTTAGAAATATGAGTGTGAAGAGTGTGAAAATAGTTGAAAAAATCGAATTTTTTAAAGTTTGTTGAGACTTGTTGAAAATTGCAATTGAAAAGTACCTTAATTTCCTGAGATAGAATTATTTTTGTTCTTGATAACTTTTGTTTGTCACAAGTATTTATAGAAATTGAAATACTTGCTGAGTAAAAGAGGAGAAAAAATAGGAAAAATTAGCTAAAAATTTAGTTTGTATATAGGGTAAAAAAAAGGTGTAAAAAATAGTTGAAAAACCTCATTGAGAACCGTTTTCTGACACTGATTACTCATGGTCATGTTAATTTTTAGAAAAAAGTTTAAAGTTTTTTAAAGAAGGAAAAATATCCCAAAAATAATGATTTTTAAGTTTAAGTTTTTGATTTTTTATTTTTCTATAAATATATTTTAAAAGTGTTTATATTCAATCCTATTTATTTCATATTTGTAGAGATGGAAATTTTGAGTAAAAGGTTGAGTAAATATCTTACGTTTTCTGACACTTTACAACCTCCCTCATGGTCAATTATTAGGAAAAAGTTTTATCCTATGTTTTTTTAAGTTAGTGTTCACTGCAGCATTACAGTGAAATAAAAGTTGAAATAAAACAGGAGAAAAAGTAGGAAAACGATTCCCAAAAAACAGTGAGATTGAAGTTTACTTTTTTTGGGGATTATTTTGCTATGAACATTTTAAAAAGTGTTTATTTATTTCATATTTGCAGGCATCTTTTGAGTTTAAGGTTAAATCATTTTTAGTAAATTACTAAAGATCACACTTTTAAATTACTTGATTTTTTACCAGTTCAAAACTCAAGGAATACAAGTTTATTTGTACTAGAGTAAAGCAAGAAGGTTAAAGTTATTCTTGTCCTGAAAATTGTGATATATTTTTAATTATGTGAGTTTAGATTTGAGCACAAGTTGAGTTGATGTTGTGTTTTAGTTGAGTAGAATTTTAACTGTTAAATTGTAAATAAAAAAAAGTGTTTTTCAGAATTAAAAATAATAACTTTTTTTGAGTTTCTCACAAAGGTGCAGTTTTTTTACAAAGTTGAGAAAAATTAGTAAAATAGATGCATTATAGTTAGATGCTGGCCAATAGCTTATTTCAGTGGGAAATCATTATTGATTTGTGAACATTTATTTGTTAGTAGTAACTTTGTTTAGTTTGTTAATTACTTTAATTGTGAGTGAAAGAGTCTTTTGAGAAAAAGAACAAACAGTAAGTGACGGGTATAGGATGAGTAATAGATGGGTCACACAATCTGACTCATTTTTTGTAAATTTTTTGGGTACTTTTTTGGACCCTTTTACTGTGCTTTAGTAATTAATTTGATAAGTTATTTTCTGGGAAAAAGTGGGGTGAGTTGAGACACTTTTAAACATCACCTAAACAAGTATGACTCACCTTGGTGAAGAAGGACAATTTCCGCAATCTCTAATTCCAATTCCACAACGTAGATGCAGATTAGCCAGACAGAGTGCATTTTTAGGGAGATTAAGCTCAAGTTCAGTAGTAGTTTTGGTAATGTTTTTGTAAAGAGAAATGGAGAAAGATAAGGTTTATTTGCATGAGAGAAGAGGAAAGAGACAATTTGCATGAGTTAAACTTGGTGTAAATGCGTGTTAGTCAGCCCCAGGGTGTGTAAAACCTGTTGTTGTTCAAGGAAGTAGAGTCAAGGACGAAGATTTACTTGTTTTTATTAATCAAGAAGTTCGTTGAACAGCCTTGAACCTCGTTTAAATTAAAATTAGAGTTTATTAAGATTTCCTGTACTTAAAAGTAGCAAACCAAGTAGCATTTACAAGTCATGAAATAAAATCCCAAATAACCCCAATAATTTAATGTTTATAAATATATTTGCAGCCCCCCTACCCGACCTGATAGAATCCACCCTGACCAAACGGAACCACACCCACATTGACCTTATTACTGTAAACAAGGAGCAAGACTCAATTTCCACCCAAACTGATGAACAAGAGCAAGAAGTAAATTCTGACAACTTCCAGTTGGACTTGAAAGTTGAATGTGATTTGATGAGGAGCGTCGGGAGGGACTTGAGGGACATTGCTGATCGGTTTCAGCGGCAGCAGGTGGGGTTTTTTTTGTTTTTTTTATGGAAATTTTACTAAAATTTCAAAAAAATTGACTAATTAAAAAAAAAATTATTAATTTCAGAACCCACTACGACCACACCCCCTCCAAGAAACAACCCTAAACATGACGTTAAGAATGCAAGTGACACTCCCCTCAGCCCTAGCGACCCTCATGGGTTTTGGTCTCATCACTTGGATCTACTTTCACCATAAATCGTCATAAATACAAGTGTTTTACTTATAATATTATAGAAATACACATTTCTTTGTACATTCTTACTTCGCCCCTGCCTTTAAACTCTGCATGTGATTTATTTTCTAGTGTTTTTTTTTTTTGCTTATTTATTTTTTTGTTTATTTATAGTTTTTTTTGTTATTTAACTTTTGAATTAAACCCCCCCTGAGAGCTCACTAAAGTGATTACCGAATGATCTCCTAATTAATTATTTTGTGTTTATATAAGAAATACTTGTAGTCTGGTGTTTTTTTCGTTACCTAATATTTTAAGAGCACAATATATATTTATATAAAACAGAGAGAGAGGTCTTTCAATACAGTGTTTAAGGAGTATTTTGCAATCACCAATTTTTATATAAATATATAATAATTAGATTTAAATAAGAGATAATAAAAAAGTTTGTACATATTTTAATAGTGTATATTTTGATAGTTAGTGTTGGAAATATGATAGAGTATTCCATGAGAGTGTGCCCGAGCGTCTTTCAACTATTTGTATAAAGTGGAATTTTGTGTCTTTGTGGAATAAAAATTAATGTTTTGAGAAATTATTGAATTTTGGGTTGGATTTTTCATGGTTTTTTAGTTTTTTTTGGGGGGTTTTAAGGGCATTTTCATTGGGTTTAATTAGGTTGTTCATTGAGGGCGTTTATAAGTGCAAATTTGGATGACCTAAATTTAGGGTGAATCTGGGGTTGAATTTTGTTTGGAATTAAATGCGAGAAAAAATGCATTATGCAGCGTTTCTCGGAAGTTAATGTTGAATGTTTAAAAAAACAGTTGGAGTAGACTGCATGTCGCTACTCTGTATTTATTCCTGGTGCAGTGTGGCTGTCATTTGACACTTGTTTTGAAGCATATTTTTCTGTTCACGTGACATAATTAAAGTAGTTTGTTGTTGCCAAGAATAATACTACGCGAGGGATGATGGAAAAACATTAATTAGAAGTGTAGTTGTTTTATTTGGCAGGGTTTAGATAAGTTTTTAGTAGATGCGCAATTAAGATGGTATGATATTTGATATGGAGATTAGAGTGGGGACAAGCAGTCTGGCTTTTTGCAATGTGTTTTTGCATATCATTAGCTATCTCGGTGGTGGAGTTTTTATGAAGGAATGTTGTTTTTCTGCATGTGTGATTACGTTGGAGATGTAGATAAGCGTTCAAATGGGACTTTTGTTTAGTGAGTTGATACGCTGGGAATTGTAGGGGAATTCGTTGTTTTGAATAATTGTTACTTGAGATATGTCAGAATTTGTTCGAGTTTCCTCATATAATGCCTTCTTTTAAATGTCCTTATTCACCTGCATCCAATAATATATAAGCATACTTTTTATGAGTCACTGATTGAGTGACTGGACTGGATTTGTTTCCCTTCACTTGTTTTTAAACACCTTAAAGTCACCAACAAACAAGGACATCAACAGATGAGTGTGTATTTAGTTGTGCACATGTTGGTAGATTAGCGTTGACTAGTTAATAAATCTTAGGGTTTTTTGGAGAGGCTTTTTTTGGGGAATTTTAGGAATTTTTTTCTTGTTTTAGTGACGAGTGGGTGTTTTAATGGGTGTTTTAAATTGTTGTGAGTTAGGGGTTTTTTGGGGGATTTTAAATGAAAAGGTGTCAAAACTTTTCACTTATGATTTTTCGTGGTTGTTTTGTGATAATTTAAAAGTTAACTGACCTTACTCATACGCTTCATTTCACGCATTCTATTCGAAATGGAATTGACCATTTTTAACTATGCAAATGGACACACAAAATAAATTCATTAAAAAACACAAAAAAGAGTTCACAAAAAACGTCCCTTTATTTCCTCTATCCGCATCATCCCCTCAAATACAACAAGGTCAAACTTAGCTAGTACCTCTTTTCCCACTTTTCCGCCACTCACTACACTTTTTATCTTGATTCTTTGTGATTCTATCACGTTTTTGTAATATTTATGTAGTTCCTCTTCCCTCTGCTTGTAGTTGAGGTGACCTTCCCCTGACCCTTCCTCCACGTCACGTGACCCCTTCACCTCCTCCTCCAGCGTTTTCAACACACTTTGCAGTTGCAATTTCTCTTTTCTGACCCTAGTGAGCTGCCCTTGAGTAGAATACACCCCGTTTAAGGTCACAGATTCAGCCTCCTTTTTTAATTCCTCGCACAGCTCTGATTTTCTCAATATCTCAAGACGCTGATTACAGAGGGTTTTGTTTACCCCGTCGATAAGGGACTGCGTTTTTTCGTTCTGAGCCTGTAGGCGTGGCAGGAGGCGCTCCCACTCTTTTACTTTACTGCAGGTGTGGGACAGTTGGGATTTTAGCCTCGCTGAGTGTAGTAGTGTACTGTGGGTGTGGTTCTCTGTCACAGAGTGTGGTGGGGGTGGTTTTGTCTTGAGGTGCTCCAGGGAGTCTGCTTCTGTCAAGGTCATACTGCTCTTGTAAACATGTGACGGAGTTGGAAGGAACTGAAGAGAGTCCACGAGGCTCATGGTAGAGTCGGTCACATCCGACTGCGTTTGACTGTCGCGGACGCGGACCCTAGGTGGCAGCAGCACCTCCATTTCCTCTTCAACTGCTTCTACTGACCTGCTGACCCTTGTTGACTTCCCACGTGACCTCCCCCCACTGCCCCTCCCCCTTACCCTCCCCCTAACCCCCTCAACCACCCCCCAAAAAACCGCATGCTCCTCCCTGGTAACAAACCCAAGGCTATAAACCTCCCCCTCGTCCAAATCCCTCCAATGACCAAACCTCAAGGCCAACCTATTGTACTCGAATTCCTTGTAAATAGTAGAATTAATAACAACTCGCACGCCATCGCTGTCCACTCCGACAATCCGGTAGAGGTCTCTGCATCTGTCGTGGATTACCACAGTTTTTACTGTGCTGGAGGCGAGGGGCGTCCATTTTTTTGTGAGGGGGTTGAATATGAAGCAGTGGCATTGGGCTAGGAAGAGGAGGGTTATTGATTGGCCTGGGGGGGTTGTTGCTGTGGGGGTGGTTACTGTGGGTGTGGGCATTTTTACAAAAGTTTGGGTGGGGTTTTAACAAAAATGTGGGGTTTTTTTTGGAAAAATTATGAAGAGAGTGGAAGAGTTGGAAATTTTTCAAAATAATAATAATAAAAAGCACGTTCCATGACTACTTTACGCTTTTTATTTAAAAAAAATGGAAAAAATAAATTTTATAGCAAAATGCGTTTATTTGCAGCGTTTTTTTTAGGAGAACCATTTTTTTGAACATTTAAGAGCTAAAAAAACCTCAAAACTCACTTTGACAAATCTATTAGTAATGAGGAAACAGTGACCTTGTTGTGTACCTTTTTAAAAAGGCTCATTAAGGTAAACATGACATAATCTAAAACTGTGACAAATCACAGCTTAAAACCCTATTGTCCAAAGACAATAGGGTACAGTCCAAAGATAAGGGAGATGAGCACACTTTGTTCTCTGACCAACTCGACTAATTACTCAACAGGTTGTAATTTTTGTTGGGTGAATTTTTTAAACATTTTTTTGCTCCGTTTAGGATAAGGAATACTTTGTATAATAATATTGTCACTTTTCTTGTTCAAACAAGAAGCACAATCAAAGTGGTGACTCAATTTTCCATTAAAAAACCAACAAAAAATCTATAAATAACTGGCTCAAATCGTTCACTAAACTCTTGATGAACTCTTTAATAAAATCCATTATTAGTTGGGTTATTAATGTATAAAAAATTGACCTCATTCTGATGGTATTAAACGTTGTGGCATTGGTTGTTTATCGAGGGATTATTTTACAACCATCGAGGACTAAGCTATTAAAGACACATACAAAGATACAACCGAGAAGGAGAGTGATTAAAAGAAGTGTTTTTATCTATTTATTTAGCTACTACGGAGTTTAGCATTTAAATAAATACGACAGACAGTTTGGCTCTGAGTTTTACGTTTTTTTATTTAGCTTATCTTCAGTTGACCTCTCTTTTTTTGTGGTTTCTTTTTATTCAAGCGACACGTTCAGTTTAAAGAGATTACTTTTTTCTTGGGGGATTTTTTGGAGGTTTACTTTAGTTTTTTTGTAGTGTCATGATTTTGCATTTGTCATTAGATGCACGTGGATTTTGACTCTAAACAAGAAATATTATATGACTCAAAGTTTGGGTTTTTTTATAGCTCAGGTGAGTGGTTGTGTATTAAGCAGAGTTAAATTGAAGAAACATTTGACATGGAACTGGAGGATGTCCCTATTTGAATACACACTTTTAATCACGAAATTAAATTACGTTTTAAGCGGGTTTTAATGATAATGCCAATATTTCATCAGCCACCATGAAAGCTCACAATTAAAACTTTTTCTTTTCTTACTCAAAAACTTTCACACAAGGATAAACTCAAATGTAAAAACGAACCCTTTTTGATAACTATTTGCATAACACACACTGCGGTCATACTTTATTGACTCATCAACCCCTTTAATATGATCACTTTCACACAGTCAACGGTAATTAAATACCCATCTAAATAACATGTAAATAAATCCCCATGATTTAAAATAATTTGTGCATAAATTGTGTAATGATTGATGGCAGATTATCCTTTTATCGTATCTTTTGTATACAAAGAAGCGGATCCTCACTAAATAAACTCTTTTATCACTTGAAGCTTGAAAAAAAGGAACAATTTAAAAAATGAAAATTCAATGCCCCATGGAAAAGTGTGAACAGAGCTTTTAAAAATTTTAGAGTTAAACCGAGTGTAAAGGTTTTTATGGGTGGATTTTTTAAGTGTTTTTGCCCGCTGTTACCCGGGGGGTTTTTATTGCCCACTTTTATCAGAGTAATATGAGGGTGACTTTTGGGGAAAAGGGCATTGTTTGCACCCAATAAACACGGTTTTTTGTATAAAAAGGGTTGAATTTTTTAATGGATTTTGATGGGGTTTTTTAATTTATGGTGATGCGTTGGGAGGTTTTGTCATCATTTTTTTTTGAATAAAGGTCACTTTTTTTGGAGATTTTTTTACGAAAATAGTTTTCAAGAAAAAACCACTTCCGTATTAGAATTAGAGAAAAGGTGTGATGAACTTTGTAACCATATTGTATTGATTAGGAAAATAAGTTCCATTTCAGCTTGGAAACAGTGTTTTTTTCCTCTCGAGTAATTCATTAGTAAACATGGCAAATTTTTTTACACCCTCTTTCGCATGCAAAAATAGTAAAGTTTATGCCATTTTTTTATGTATTTTCTTTCTACTTCCGTATTCCATGATAAGATAGTCTCTTTTTTTTGCATGAAAACCCTGACTATTCGTGCCAAAAAGCACCTTTTTTTGACTGCATAAAAAAACCAAGATTATTGTCTGTTGGAAATCCTTTTTTAACTAACTTTGCGCCCCATACAAATGTCATGTGTTGTTCGAGTTAACCTTAAAAAAAGAGGTGCATAAATCAGTGAGAATCCTGATTTTAGACACTTGCAAGTGTGTGAAACAAGCCTTGTGTTGAGATATTTATAAGCAAGAGTTTTACGATCTTTTTTTTGGGCTTAAATGACAAGCTCATTACTTTACACGGAAATAGAGATTTTTTGGGGGGAATTTGGGTAGTTAAATGTGATGGAGAGTCAGTGGGGTCAGGTGGTGTGGGTTTTTTGGGGTATTTTTGTTGTACTTTTTTTAAATTTAGTTTTTTTTAAATATAAAAATAGTTTGTTAACTAAAACCTGCAAACGCTTAAAAAAACTAAATTTGAAAATTTCCTAAAATACAAAGAAAATGTCAAGAAAATCTCCAAAAACCCCCCCTGACAAAAGAGGATTAGGTGAGTGCATGTGTTATGGGTTCCGGGCGATTTAGATTGACACCCTCGTCTTGTTAATATTTTGGAGAGTGACAGAGCTACAGAATATTATGGTTGAAAATGGGTACTGGAGTAAAATTGCGTTGAAATGGGTTGTTACTATGCTGGTTTTTTCGAGATGATTAGCTTCTGTTTGAGTGATTTATAGGTGTTTGTGTACAGAGTAAGATGCGTTAGGATGGGATTTTGGTATCTATTGTTGTAGTTGTTTTTTTGACTAGGGTTTAGGTCTTTGTTTGTGTGGAGATGCGTAAAATTTTGGGCCTTTTTTGAAGGTTATTCGTTGAGGGTTTATCTTGTAACATGTTTGTTAGTTAGTTAGAGAAAATAATATGAGAAATGATAGCATTTAAGATAGTGACCAGTCTTTTATTTCACTTTTTTTTGGTGAAATATTAAAAAGTTGTTTGGTTTGACCAATGATTATTTTTGGCCCAAAAAGGGAATGCAATTTCAAGTTATTTTAACCCTCTTTCCAGTGCAACTCCCCGGTCAAAAAAACCCTCTCAAAAAGGACACCACAAGGGTCACCCTCCATTAAATCCACATTTACTTGACAGCTATTACTACGGGTGTGAATTCCACAAAGTGTGGACACTCTGATATCTCTCTGTACAGAAAATGACTCTTAAGGCGATCTCTGATGAATGACTTAAGGGACACGTGTAGTAAGAGATCCCTTTTTAATTTACATTTAATGACATTTGACAACTTTACACCGAGTTTTTTTCTGACACTTGTTAGCGTAAAGAAAAAGGGTTTGATACGGTAAAAGCCAACCTGCCAAAAATTTTAATGCATGATGGATTTAGTTTTTTTTGTGGTTTTTAGCATCGTGTGAATCGTTATAATGCAAAGTTAATCGTGTCTTGGGTGTCTCTCTTTTGGTACATGAAATATATATAATGAGAAGTTCTCATCTACTATAATACCCCTTTATCCCTATACATTATTAACAGATCCCTACTGGTCTGTGCTTAAAAAAACCCCAACTGATTTATAAAAAAAATGTCGTAAATATAGTGATAAGGGTTGACCAACACACACGCATCATGTTTATATATTTACTTTAAAAATGGTATTTGTAATAGATTATCGGACATTTTGATTGACAATTTTTTGGTTGATTTTTTAAATCTTTTTAAGAGTAGTGTTATTATTACTGCGTAGTAGTAGTAGTTTTGTGTACAAAGTGGAGATTATTTTAATGTTGATTAGTGTAAAAGGAATCAAAAGTTGTTAAAGAAGTTCCTTGGCCTCTCTCTGTTTATGTTGATGGATGGTTTCAGTAGTTAGTAGTAGTGGCGTTTTTTTGTGGGTGATTATAAAGAGGGTGTATTCTTGTGTTTATCAGTATCAGTATAAGAGACAGAAAGTAAGTAGTGTCTCTTTAAGGAATATATAAAGAATTGTACATGAGAATAATCTTCTTTTAAATATAGCTAAGGTTGCGCATCCCCTTCCCTACTGTTGTATGCTGGTGTGTGTGTTAAGAAGGGAAAAAACTGATTTTTTTTTACACGCTTTCATCCAAATCCAATCAATATATGATTAAAAAGCGTATAAACTTTAATCTCAAGCTATAGTTTATTTAAAACCAACTACAAATGCGAAAAAGGCCCACACGTTTTGTGTTTGACTTTCAGGAACATTGACCAGAGGATAATCAGAAGAGGGGTTTTTTTAGGTATCAGCAGAGACACTTTTCTGCCACTGCTTTTCCAGTGATTCTGATCACCAACACACACAATGACAATTATTGAGCGAGAGGATTGACAAAATTTTTGCACTTTTGTAGGTGTCCAATTACACAGGACACTGAATAGTCACGTGTCAAGGGACTAGGGACTTTGCATATATATAAAGGGTTACTGCGATACTCTGTAAACATTAACACTTTTTTGGTGATTATTACTGGAGATCCGATTACTACACGTAATTCTCAAAGAGATTTCAGAAATATTATTATGCTCGTTAGATTCATGTTTTCCATGATCTTAAGTAAATAGACAATAGTTGGTAAAAACAAGGTCACGTGGCAGATTGATTGTACATTGTGTTTTTGCCATCATTGTGTTGTTTGAATTAAGGGAGTTATATGAGGGTGGTTTTTACAGAGGGATGCAAGTATTTATTTTTGTAATTTCCATGAGCATAATGTTTTATGAAATTAACGAGTGTTTTTAAAGAGTCTTTTATCTGGTTTGTAATTAAGCCAAACATAGGGAAATGTTTTGTTTAAATGATTTCCTACCCGAGAAAGTGTGTAACTTTAACCCTGCTTAAACTGACACGAGAAAAAATTCAAACAAATTCAAGAAAATTCTCCCTTTTAAAATAAATTAAAAAAAATAACACGGCATTTACACACCTTCTCTAAACTAACCACCACCAACAATCAATTTGTCACCCACTACGCTTACCAAAAGACACACCAAACGGTAAAAAAAGCCTCCGATACAAACTGAAATTAAATTCTGCTTTGTTTAGACTGTGTGTGACGTGGATAAATGTCCACTAGGGTCTTGGGGTTACCCGGCAGTGTAAAAGTCTATAAGCTAAAAGAAATGAGTGTAATTAAGATGGGAAGGGGGGAATTTGTTTAACACATTTTTCAGTCACTTTTCAGGCTTCATCAGAGACAAAGACGGGTTGAGAAGGTGCAAAAAAAAGTCTAATGTTCTTTACTTACACTTTCTGGTTGTGTAATTGGCGTGTCCCTTTTTTTACTCTTTTATTTAGATTACAATGGTGATGGATTTGTCTATTAATGAAATACAGGATGGAGCACGACATTTGTGAACTCCCGTTAGTTTTAATTACTGTGAAAGAGGGACGACAGGGTTGATGACTAATTTGTCAACGATATCAATTTTTTTACAGTGTCCCTACTCTTTTTGATTTGCATTTTTTACTAATTGATTTGGTAATTATCCTACGGGGTGTATTTTTGGGTGGGCCTGGCTTACTTTGAAAACATTTTTCTTATGACTTAAGGGGGGAATTTCTCCTTGATGAAAATGCCACAAAATTAATGCACATAATTTGCATGCCTTTTTGTAAAAAAAACTTTGTAATGATAAAAAATCGAGGAAAATGCACATTTTATTTTACAAGAAAAAGTGTATAAAATAAATATCCAAAAACCAATCTTACGCTGAAAGTCCCAAAAATCAACCCTATTATAAATTTAAAAAAGAATTCGACTACTTTGACTCTAGTAAAAAAAAACATTCAACCTGTTGGAGTAGGATGCAGTAGTAGGATACATCACCTGATGCCTTGTTATTATTGTTATTCCAAGGATTCGTTGAAAAAATGCACTCCATTTATCATATTTTTAAAAACCCTTTTGTAACACGAAATCATGTTAAAAATATTGCCCTACTTTCTTTGAAATTTCTGTCAATTTTGAGTAACAAAAGGTAAACTTGAAGGTTAAACGGTAATAAGAAGCAGGTGTTCAAAAAATAGACCAACTTGTATGCAAACGTATTTTTTTTTAATTTTTTTTAAAAACATTTTCAAAAGAAGGTTACTTTGTTACTTTTAGTGGAGTTTTTTTTAAGTGACAATTAAGAGTTGAGAGTGGATAAAGAGGGTGACATGTCTTGAGAAATGGGAAAAAACGTTGAGTTTTGGTGTGTTTTAAGGGACATGCTACCTACCTGTTGAAAAGGTGGGACACACTGGGTTGTGCATATGGGTTCATCTCTTGTATTATGAGAGTTATTAAAAAAAGGACAAAAAAGGTGTAGATGAGGTAGAAGGGTAGTGTGGATTACAAACAGACCTATTTTCTTGGGCAATTCAAAAAAATTGTGTACCTTGGTGAGTTTATTGCAATGTTGCTGGACATTGGGCATTACGTAATGAGCGAGGTTTGGAAATATTCCCCTATGAAATCAGGTGCATTTATTAAGCAACTCCTTTTGTTGGGTTATTCACTCTTTTGTCTTGGGATTTGTTCATATGGAACAAAAGAGGGGGGTTTTCTCATGGGAAACTGTTTTGTTTCGAAATTTTGTCATTTTTTAAAATTTTTTAAAAATATTAGTAGTGGATTGTGGCAGGTTTTGTCTATCTGGAAAGACCTGTCTGTGAATCGTGGGACTGCACATTCTTTAATAATGTAAATATTTTTTAAATGCATCGGACTACAGAGTAGTGGCACTATTAGTAAGTGGCTTTCTCCAAAAACAAAAATCTAAATTACTAAATATTAACTACAAAAAAATTCCAAAAATTCCATTCAGTTACAAAAAAACAGTTGCAAAATGACAAAAATATTTTTGACACATTTCTCGGAAGTGTTTGTGACTTGTTGTTTTCCATCCATGATATATAATAAATTAGTTTATGCTTAATTTTTAAGAATTTTGTTCTTATTATGTGACATAAAGTGAGCATGTTTAAAATGATTTAAAAGTGATTAAAAACATAAAAAAAAGAGACTCGATTAAGAATATTTGTGAAACAATTGCAAACACAACACAAAGTGACCGTAATTTTTAATGTTTTTTTGGAAAACGTTTTTGCATGTCCAGGCGTGTGGATAAAAGATGTTAGTAAATGCAATTTCATTAAAAATGTTGTTTTATTATTTTTAATATATTTAAAAAAATATTAAAACAAAAAATATTAGGTCAAATGTGATATTTTCGTTGGTAATTATGAATAATACTAGTGAAAAAGTTGGCAAGCGCAAGTGAGGCTGTAATATTATGTAAACAAAATGTGTGTTTTTGGCTTGGGTTAAATAGTAATAAAATAAAGTATTAAGAGATAGAAAGAGAGAGGGGCCAGGCAGTCTGGGTCTATCGTATTGCAAAGATTCTAGCATGTGCTGGGTTGTATTATGCAAAAGGTTTACAACAAGGAAGTGAGTTACAACTTGATTTTTGGTATATAAAAGTGCATGATCTTATTACTCATATGTTGCTGGAAATGTGTTTTACGTGGTTTTAACGTTTTTTTATGCTTCCGTTTTTAATAATTATATTTTTAAATTGTAATTTTCCACGGTATTGATGTAACATTACAATGCAAAATTCTGCAACAGTTTTTGCACACATTTTTTTTATTTAAATAAAATATTTCACGATACGCACAATTTATTATATTTACAAGGGATTTTTTGCAATGTTTTTAACAAGGTCCAAGGAGAACCCCCCTTTTAGCTCAATTCCTTGGAACAGATTGATTTTAGGTTAATCCTCGTCATTAAACACTCTCATTTTTGTCTGGCCCAGTTCCATCCAAGCAGTCATTAAGAAAAAATGTAAACCTGTGCAGGAATTGGTGGCTAAATTAGGTATATATTATTGTAATTTTAAAGAGTACGATCTCATTCATATAAAATTACACACTTTTGAGCAAATATAATTTGCACCATACACTAAATAGGATTAAGATTAAGAGATTAGCAGAATTACAATTTAAGTAGGGAAATAAGGTGTGAAAAAGTGGCTAATCCCTGGTGATTTATTGTAGTAATTTCCTAGGTTGTCACAATAAGATTATCTCAAATTGGTGACTACTTTCTCGAGTGATTCTTGATAAATAGGAGGAGGGCTTTTGAGGTTAGTTTGGGATTGTCGCTTGAGTCTGGAGGTTTTCGTGTTTTTTTGGGGGATTTTTAAGGGATTTTTTTAAGGAATTATGAAGGGGTGAGGGTTTTTTTAAATTTAATTTTTAAGCAATTATTGTGAACGATTTGAAATAATTTTTTTAAATGTTAATTTTGAACGATTAATTTTATTTAAATTGACAGCATAAACTACCTCCTGATGGCATGGGTTATTCTGATGACAGTAGAAGGACGGGAAGAAAAATTCACGAAAAAGAGAGGAGGATTTGTGGCCCTCAAGAAGCGGCGTGACCCGTGGGACCAGTTTAGCGGTCCTTATCTCAAGTACGAAATAAAACACAATATAAATGCAGTGGACCCCCTTCACTACTTTAAACAGGACATTTACGCCAAGGAAAATTACTTAAAAAAACCCCACCCTTACTTTGGAATGATGAACCAACCAAGGCCTAAATCAGTGATGAACCCGCTTCCAAAGAAGAATACTTTTGTTGGGTTCATGACACGGGGGGAGGAGTTGGGTGGGGGGTTGAGGGTGAGGAGGCCCGTTTTGGCCAAGATGACCGGTGGGGGGAGTTGCTGAATAGTCAGTGGGGTTTTTTTAATTAATTTAATTTGTTATTAAATAGAGTTTTTTAATTACACCCACTTTTTGAGTGTTAAATTTATCATTTTTTACTTTATGAACATGTCATATCTGTGATTGCATCGTGTTAAATCCCATAATTTACCAACCCGTAGGAAGTTTGTAAAACAAGTTGATTAATAAACGCATTCTGTATGGGAGTTTGTGTCCTAAATATTTGTTAAAAATTGGCCCCTGTTTATTGAGTTGATAGTACGTAGAGTAATAAGGTGTAATAGAAGTGTCCGAGAGTTTCCTTTTTGGATTTGTCTCATTTGACAAATAAATTAATCATTTTTTTTGTAGGTTTTACGTCAATAGTCACTCCAGCGTTTTCATAACTTTTTTTCGGTACAAAAAGGTGCATTAAAACAACCAAAAAAACACCCCATTTTTATGAACCTCCCTTTAAAAAACCCCCCCAAACCCAATTTCTGTTAACAAATGTAAAACACAATTCAGGAGTTACTCTTAATAATATTAATCAAAATCCATACTGACTAAACTACTATAAATAAACTATTTTTTCTCTCCATCTAAATAGTTAAACAAAAGCCAAGCAAACATTTCCACTTATTTCTATAAACAGTTAGTTGTGACACGTGACTGTCCACTTCACCCTCTCTAATAAGTGTAACAATGGGGCTCATTAGTCACAATTTTTATGTATAGATTTATTGTATAAAAGTTGTTAAACTTGAGTGGGGTTTTGATTGGTAGTGTGGCTTTTATTTTAATGTGTGATTTTTTTGAATTTTTTGAGACGTGATCGAGAGGTTTTAGAGATGGGATTTAAGTGGATCATTACTACAATTGATACATGAATATATTTAGAGTTTCTGCTTGGGTAATTGTCAAGTGGGTTTTTTTGTGGTACTTCAGGTTTTTATTTTAAGAATTATGAAAAGTTTCATCTTTTTTTGGAATTTTGTGACCGTTTTTTTCATCACTACAAGTAGGATGCGGTCAATCCCAAAAACTTCCGGAAATTAAAAAAAAAACCTTAATTAAGAGCTTAAACACAAATTTAGAGGTCAGCGTGGCCAATTGACACTCTGACTGATGCTCCGGATGAACGGAAAAGACAAAAATAATGGTCAGTTTTTGAGCTGGTGTCAATTGTTATATACATTAGATTGACACTTTTCCATTAGAGGTGAAGGCGTCGGACCAGTCAACTCATTCACATCCGTTTTTGCGTGTGCCACACCGGCTTTTAGTAGGGTGCAATTTGAGGCTTTTAATAAGTTGGAGAGACTTTGTGGAGGACACGTGGCTCTGGGGTTTTCATTATGGGCCTTTGGTCAGTTTTTGGTCATTTGAGATGGTTGTTTTTGGGGGAATTTTTAGGGGGTTTTGTGGGAAATTAAAGGGATTTTTCCACAATTAACGCGATTTAATCACAGTTTTTGAGCATGATTTTGTTGCTTTCAAGAGTAGACTTGCATCTACTTTTAATAGTCCAAGAACAATAATATTTTACAAGAAATATAATAGAAATATAATATATAATAAAATATATAATAGTGATAATATTTAACAAGAAAAATCTGCGCAGTCTTTTAATTTCATATCTTTCGAGAGTTGTTGGGATATGAGAAATAATGCAATTTTTGAAAAGGAAATGCATCTGGGTAGAATGTCTTATTTATAGCGGAATAAATATTTAGAAATTCAATGAAACTGCGTGTATTTATTATGGCATTGCAATTCTAATAATGTTCATAAAACTCATCATAATTGATCTTGTCATTTTATTAACTACGTTTTCGTAAAATGTACTGCAAATGTTGCCATAGTCTGGTAATTAAACATGGGTGATTTTAAAAAATTTGTTTAAAAAACTTAATTTGAATATGATACAATAAAATTAATTTTAATTTCCAAAAAAAACCCACAAAAAAAATGAAAAAACCCAACACAACAAAGCACGTTATTTTAGGAATAGCCGCAGCCTGCCTCCTACTTGCTTTATTGCCCTATTTTTACACAGGCGAGAGTGAAACTACTACTACACCTACATCGTCCCTAGAAGAAGGGCCCAAAACTCCACCCCCAGAAGAAGAACCCAACCGACAGGAAGGATCTACTGTAGACAGTGACTCAACAAAAACCCCCACCACCACCACAGAATTCGAAGTAGACGACCCCTTCATCTTAGCCCACACCCTAGACCCTACTAACGGTAAATTTAACTTAATTTACAAAAAAACCCCACACTAAAACCCCATAATTAATTAAAAGCAGCTTTGGATGCCAACTACCCCCTCTGGACCTCCGCAGAATGGCTAAATTGGCTAGAAACCCGTGACAAACTACAGCAAAAAGCCAAAGAAAGACGGTCACGCTCAAAGAAATCTCGAGCCAGGTCAAGGTCACTAAAGAAAAAGAAAAGAAATACTGTTGTTATTGGGACGCCGGGGGAGATTCTTGACGTTTTTTCCTCAGATTCTCTCAAGGTAAATTATATAATTTTCGAGCGGTTTTTTGAGTAAAAATTTTTAAAAAAATCCCGCAGTACCACACAAACGACCACGAAATAACGTGGAGCAGTAAACCCCTCCCGACCTACATTTTCAGCCAAGGAAATGAAATCTACTTCTGTGACCTGGCATTCATCTCTGTAGAGTTGAGGGATGGGAGGCCTTTTCATCTGGAGGCGACTGCCAAGGACTTGTTGAGTATCAGTTGGGATGATCCAGAGTATGCCTTTGATTTTCGGGCGGAATGTGAGGTGGTGAAGTGAATTTAAACTTGAATATACTTTGGCTTTGTTGGAAATGAGTGATTAAAATTATGCAAAGAGGCGCTATTAAATCTAAATTACCCTATGCGTATTAAACCCTTTCGTATTTAAATCCTTTTTTTTCATTTATTTGCGTGTAGTGCTGGCCCCACCTGTGTGAACATTAGCTGCAAAGGCTGAAATATTAACAAATGACATCCACAAATAGAGTTGTGCATAATTAACATATAACTAGTATGAATAGATTGAGTAAAAAATTGTCATAATTTAGTGTTTGAAATGGGATGTAAGCGAATTGCATAATGGTGTGTGTTTGAGAGATTATAGATTCTTTCTTCTAATAAAGAATTATTCTTATGCACCTTGAAAAAGTTTGTCTCAATGATGTTATTATGCTTAAATTGGAAATGCATCTCTTGCATTGATTTTGAATACCCAATCGATTTTTATAAATATATTATGTAAATATTGGAGGCTTGATTTTTGTTTATTTTTATGGGATATTTAAGGTTTGTGCAAGATTGATGTGTGATATTATTTAAAAAAAGCGATTTGTGTCAACTTTTTTTCTTGAGAATTTTTAAAAGCCGTTGATAATTGGTCAAATTGCAATCAAAATCAAGTCATATCGAGACAGATAATCATTGGAATAATTTCTAT
The DNA here is from genome assembly GCA_034698605.1 of Isotoma decorata. Lineage (NCBI taxonomy): Eukaryota > Metazoa > Arthropoda > Collembola > Entomobryomorpha > Isotomidae > Isotoma > Isotoma decorata. The sequence goes on from JAQGBU010000477.1 coordinate 19,568, forward strand.
CCTGTTTTGCTTGTTTTTTTTCTTTTCTTGCACTTGATTTCAACAAGACTGCATTTCGCATATGCGATTAGTAAATTCTGAAGAGGAATAAGCCAATAATGATGATGATAAAACACACTGACCCTCGATCTCAAGTGACTCTATATAAATGTGTAATAAAAGCGCCTCGTAATGAATAGTAATCAGAAGGGGGATAATTTTGCAGGTGTTCTAATGGGTTGTAAAAAAAAGATGACTGTAAGGGGTGAAGAAAAGGCCTCTACTCATCAATATTCATTTTATTAATGAGGTTAAAAGGGAGTTTATGAGCTGTAAACAGGGATTCGGGTTTTCACAAGGGGTTTATAGTTGGTCGGTGGTGGAAATAAGGTGCTTTTTCTTCTCGGGCATTTACAAAGGATTATTTAATTTACAAGTGGTTTAATATTCAAATTTTCAGGTGGGGTTTCTTGAGAAAATAAAGGCAGTAAACGAAAATTAAAACATTGTTAAAATTTCAAAGTAAAAAAACCCTACTTCCAACCACCTAATAATATATGCAAATTAAAAAACAAGTTTAAATTATTTAATTTGCATCTCGTTTGTAATTTGCACTAAAAACTTGAGTGCCTTTTTGAACGGGGAACGAGTAAACTCTTTAATACTAAACTGTCATAAAAGTTGAACTATTTTTATGATCATGAGAGAGAGAAGGAGAAGAGATTAGACAAAGTTACAAGTTTTATTGAGTTGTTAAACTTCTTTGTGTCTAATTGGGTATTTTGTTTTGCGTCCGTTTTTTTTGGAGGGGAATTATTACTGAAAATGATTGGAAATTTTGAAACATTATATTCATTGCTGCGGCTTTTCATAAAATTATTTTAAAATAACTTTTCTAATCTCTTTTCAAAATCATCCTCAAAAAATGTTAATATTGGGACCTCCCGATGCGACGTGTGTCTCAAAACTGTGAACAATTTTCAGAAATATTATAACGAAAATCACGCTGTGCTGTGTGCGTTGTGTTTGGAAGTTGCAATATAATTGTGGACTTGGTTTAAAGTGCTCTCTCGGTATAGTGTTTTTAATATTTTGTGAGGAGACTGCACTCGTCAATAGAATTATTGTTGGTGAATTGTAAAAGTGAGTGAGACACGCACCCCCTTTTAACATGACATGGTTGTGAAGTGGCATAGGATTTTGCGGCTAATGTGTCAATCTTGTTTCATCAACTATCTCCTCAATTGCATGCAATACGGTCGTTTCATTAGGGAGATTGTAGTCGCGACTTGTTTCGAGTGTTTTGTAGTTTTTATTAGATAAATGCTTTTTAAAAATAATTTTTCTGTAAATTTTATTAAAATTATTAACAGAAAGTTAATTTCCTCTGGGAGAATCACAAAAAAAAGAGTAAAAATTAAGTCCCAAAATATTGCTTGTCAACTCGAACAGAAAAAGAAAAGAGATGCCCGAAAGGGGTAAAATTTATAAGAAGGGAATTATGTTGAATGTCAAACTAATTCCATGAAACAACAACCTCAGGAGATACTAAACAATTTGTAATAGAACAAGGTACAAAAATAATAATCTTTTGTGACTCGAGCTCTTTGATCAATTATTTAGGCAATTTTAAGAGTTGACTGGGATTGCTTTTCTGTGAGTAAATCAGACCCAAAAGAGTATCAAAAATTCTTTCAAATTAACTCCAAAAAAGTCTAAAAACCACGCTATTTCTTATTTAAAAGACCCCAAATTACATCCACCACAAATAAACCCCCCCCCCTGAATAGAATGGGCGGACTGAAACTAATGAAGTAAATGTGAAAAAATCGCCATTTCCCCCTTCAATCACGTCAATTTCCCATTTACTGTCTATTTATTTTCAGTATAAGTTAAGAAGGAGGAGTTGATGTCCATCCGGTGGTTTAATCCCACTTGATTAAATTTACTAAAAGTTTTAAAACGATTTCCCTGTAGTTATTGAAGGGGGTGTGGCTAATGGGGTAATTAGTGTGTGGTCACGTGGGGTTTAATGGGGTTTTCTTGTTACTATTTTTTAGTTAAGTTAGGAAACTTTTTGAAATTGAAGAAAGTTTTGCAACTATGTAAAAAGTCAATAATAAAACCCTCTATCAAAAACTTTCTCATGCCTCGGTTAATTGCCTTTTCAATAGTATAAAAAATTCCATGAATATAAATAAAAATTGGAAAAGTAATAAACCCAAAGTTTCCACCTGTTTATTACTTTTTTTTCTATTATAACATAAAAGAATTGACATTGGTAGCTAAAGTAATTGTGCAGTAGCAGAGCAGAAAAAAAAAGTTAAGCGGATTAAAAGACCATCGGTTCATCAAACAAATCTTTAGTAATAATGTGATACATTTTTATGAGGTTTTTTTTTGTAAAGGGTTGGAGGGGATTGAGTAGAAATGATGGGTGGGGTTTTTTTTGGGTTTGGTAGAGGGGGGTTTTGGAGGTGGGTGGACGTTGTTTGTGAACGGGTTAGTTAGGAGATTTTGTGAGAACCCTTTTTTGTAAATTTTTGTATCAAGTTTATTGCAATTTAGAAGGTGAAAAGAAATCTTTTGTGTAATAAAAAATGTGCTTTTAAACCACATTATTTGATGGAATTGATTGCCACTGGTTTTATATTCTTTTGATGGCAGATAATTAGGTTTTTAATTTTGGGTGACAGGTTACATTGACATTCAACACTTTTTATGGAAGGGTTTTCGGTTTAATTGAATTTTTTTTGGTTTTTTATTGGAGAAGAGGGGATTTTTTTTTTTATTGAAAAAGATGTTTTTGCTGTGGTTTTTTATTGGAAATGTTTTAAAATAGTAGTAGATTGAAATTTGAACTGAGGTTTGATTTAAAAAGGCTTCATTTTTATTAATTTTGAAATTGAATTCGTTTTTTTGTCAGTTTTTGATCCAGGCTGGAGAGAGTAGAGAAGAAGACTCAAATAAAATCTCAACCCACCCCAAAGAAAAAAGTAATTCCATAATATTAAAATCTCATCTCCAGAAGCATTTAATTTAGACCGACTTCCGGGATAATAAAAACCCAAACCTTTAATATAAGCCCTCATCACATCTTTAATAATAAAAAAAAACTATTAAATATTCCATTTCATCTCATTTCCTCAAGTCAAAAAGCTTCCAAAAATTCCCTTTGATCAGATTAAAAAGTAAAATCCCTTCTTTGTCAACTTCATTAGACAGCGTTTTAATGAAGAGAGTAATTTGTTGAGACAACAACCTGAGGAAATTCTTGGGAATTTAGGGGGTTTTGTGCAGAGATGAAAAGAGAGTGGAATTTATTGCAAAAGTGTGTTTTATAAATATTTCCACAAATATTATACTAAAAAAAAACATGCCCATAATTTCATAACATTAATAATCCCAAAAAGACCAAAAAAAAACGAGACATGAAGCAATTTTTCCCCGTCAATTTGCCCAATTTCCTGTGAAACAACCCTTCATTATATTCAGTTGGAAATGGGATTATTAATTTTGTTATAAAGTAAAAGTCTCTATTTGGTTTGATAAAAAATGTCCCCTTCTCTCTTGGTTATTTTATTCATGCAAAGTGATCGTTCACAAGTCAAAGGGATTGATTGTCTTCAATGAGACGGAATGGAAATGTTTAGGTGGATTGGCGTGGGTTTTTTTTTCTTGGGTGGGGTTTTTTTGGGGCAGTATCGGATTTTTTTTTTGAGGATATTAAAAAAGTTAACAAGGTCTTTAAATCTGCTCAGAAACCGTCCAAAAAAACCCCCAAAATTCCCAAAACCATTAAAAACCCCCACCCCAGTTGACCCTACCCGGAAATGTTAGGAAATGATGAAAAATGGGCTAAACTGGTCAGAATTGATCAGTTTGAGAGTCTAAAGGAGAGAGAGGAAACGAAAAGACAGGAATATAAATTGTGTCGATCCATCTTGTCTTTTTTTTCGAATGCAACTAAATAAACGTAGTTTTTTATACATAAAAAAATGGTTATATTCGTATAAAGCCCGTTCGGGTCATGGCTGTTTGGTGTCATCATCCCGCATAATCAGCTCATTACCCAACACCGGTCATTTCCAACAACCGAGATTTTTCCCTCTTTCCTAACCGCCTGCTGATTTTTAGCTGACACATCATTTTTTTCTGGGTTTTTTTTGGGTAATGAATCGTGACCGGAGGGGGTTTTTTTAAGGGGATTTATTGGAGGATTTTTGAATTGATTTTTTTTATTTTTAAAATGACTTGAGTTCTCCAGTGACCAAGTTTTGCACGAATAATTCTTTACAAAAATTTGCAACTCAATAAAAAACCCCCGAAAAGTTCTCACATTACAACAATGTTGTAAAGGTAATATTTTAATAAAAGAGTGACAGTTACGAGTGAGTGTCAAAAATTTTAACGACTTTTAATACGCGAAGGGTGTCACGGTACTAAATCCAACTGAATTAGCTACGGTGAAACAATGTTGCAAAAATGTTTTAAAAGGTTTGGGTTTTTATTACTGCGAATTTTAATAATATAAGAGAATTGAAGCAGATGGCTTTTTGATTTTTGAATGTGTTTTATGTAAAACTTTTTGAGAGAATTCCACAGACTTTTGTCGAGTTCCTTGTAGCTGAACGGATAATGTGTAGTGTGACTTTATGTAAATTTATGGGATTTTTGCGAGTATTTTTTATGCATTTTATCATTGAGACATCTGGGGCTACACTCTGTATTCTGTTTGGTTTTTTTAAAGGAATTTCTGTCCCTTTTATATGGGAATAGTTTTTGGAAGGAGTACTCGAAAATGAGGTGTTTTTGAGGGGTTTTAATCCTAATGTTATGTTAATGTTTAGATGCAACATTTTATGCGAAAAAAGTGTGAATTTATGAATTTTTTGAAATTTCATGTCATACGCTTTATTCCGCTGAATTATACAAAAAAAAAAAGAGTTATGCGGATCACAAAATTACAACTTCACGTCAAATACGCTAAAAAGTTGAGAGTTAAATCTCCAAACTGTCACACAAATAGTACACATTAATTAATATTATACACCGAGTAATATTCACCACACAAATGCGTTTAAGACAGAATTAGGGTTAAAATCAAGTTTAAAATTGGCGAAAAAGTTTGATTAAAAATTCCAAAAAAGAACCGCTTAGATGAGATCTAAATGACTTTGACTTTCTGAAAAAAAAAATTATTTTTATAATAACCTTTTTAAATGAAGAGTAAAAGCACACCAATTCAAATTTACCTATACAGAAAAAAATGACCCAGTAGGATGACCTATTCACCCCCCTCAATCCAACCAACAACATCCCCCATTATATCAAATCGAATCTCGATTCTTAATTGATTCCCTACCAAGAGAATCCTCTCATTTTCCAATACGCTCCGTAGACGTATATAACTGTCACATTCAAAAGTTTCCCCTTCCTTCAATTCGAATTTTGAATCATGCCCTCCTGCTTGATCATAATTAATAATTAGCGTGTGTTTTAATTAGTTATTTAAATAGAGATTACTACCGAAGTTAAGCGTATCTCCATCCTTCATTATTAAAAAGACTTTCAAGTTGGCTAGTGAGACTGCGTTGTTGGTGTGGGTTTTCTGGAGGTGGATTGTGAGCTTGAGGAAGTCGTTTTTTGTTTTTAGGTTGAGGGTCCTTTAAAGGGGGGGTGGTTTTTTTTAAATATTGAAATATAGAATGGAAATTATGTGATATGTTACCACTGAGAGTCCCTATGGATTTGGTGACCGGCACGGAAGGGTGGGGTGGAAATGGGCTCGAATTCGGTTGTTTCTGGGGGACAGATTGTTTGGAAGTCGTTGATGGCCCAGCTGAACTCTATGTGTTGCTTTTTTACCTGCAGAATAGGGAGTAATTTAATTGTTTTTTAAATGTTATTTTAATTATTAGTACCTGAGAGTGGCAGGAAATGTGATGAGTGGCAGTGTCAGTTGGGGTCGTTGATTGTAGATTTGAGGACATTTTTTGGGAAATATTCACTTTTTTGTTCTTTTATTTAGTAAGGAGTTGACACTGGGTTGGTGAGTAGGAGAGTAGATTTGTCTAGAATTATTAGGAGAGGTTTGAAGAGACAAGTGGAGACAGACACAACAGGCAGTGGGTACCAATTGGTTAGTCTTTAGTTGGAGATGCAAATTACTCTAGTATTTGTGGAAGTTTGAGAGACATTTTTTTGAGCATTTTGGAGTAAAATTCACCAAGAAAGTAAGGTACCAAGAGGTATTCCTATTCCCCATTAGCATTATCTAATTATGTAAAACTTTCCAAGCTCGGACTAACAAATGAACTCGAGATAAAAGAGCACCAAAGCAGTCTAAATTTCCGTTCAATAAACTCTTGGTAGTGTCACTAAACATGAATTAGAATTAAGGATATCCAACCATGGTCTTTGGAATTCTATTCAAGACTGTTATCCGATAAAAAACAAAAGTGCCTGTGAACTAAATCTTGATGCTGATGAAATTAACAATCATTATATCAGTATATCTACTCCAAAATTTCATGGTTCTACGAGTCTGCCTCGAACTGTTCCTGTAATTGACACCCCCTTATTTACCTTTTATAGAATTACTTCTTGTGACTTATTATGGGCTTGGGGTAAAATGAAGAAACCGAATAACTTCTCTTTGGACCCCCATGGTTTATCTAATTTTATGTTGAGTAACTGTATTAATAACAAATCTTTTCAAAATTCTATTGTCACGTTATTTAATTGCTGTTTGGAAGAGAATGTTTTTCCTGATTGTTTTAAAATATCTAAAGTTATTCCTGTTGCAAAAATACCAAAGCCGACCTCTCCAAATGATACAAGACCTATTAGTATAATACCAGCCTTAGCTAAGTTATTTGAGAAGTGTATGTATAAACAGCTTTCAACTCACATAATCTCTAACAAAATTATAACCTCATGTCAATTTGGATTTAGGCCTAGGCACTCTACATCGCATGCATTAGTTGCCATAACTGACTATATGTATGAGAATATACATAAAGGTCATATATGTATAATAGTATCGTTGGATATATCTAAATGTTTTGACACTATTTTTAGACCTTACATAATTGAAAAATTGAAATGGTACAATATTGACGCTAAACTAATTGAGTCTTATCTTGCGCAACGGTGCCAATATGTATACATGAATAACAGTTCTAGTAAGCCTAATGTATCAAGTATTAAGTATTCCACACTCGGTACACCCCAAGGTGCGAGCCTCTCAAGTCTTTTGTTTACAATTTTAATAAATGATCTCCCTTTACATATAAAAAATTCGCTTACTATTTTGTTTGCCGATGATGGGCAGCTAATTTTATCTGGCCCTTTGTATGCTATCATGACTGTGAAAAAGCTTATTGAGGAAGATCTGTGTAATGTTTCGCAGTGGATGTTTAATAATAAGCTAACTTTAAGTAATGACAA